>VZSF01009655.1:211618-234118 GCA_013398295.1 Chionis minor
CATCTTTATTTCCTACAAATCCCTGCGCCCCCCCCCCCTTCCCTCCCTGGGCAGTCCCGTTTAGAGGCAGGCTCACATCTGCACCGAAATATAAGGAAGACTCCGGAGCCGACCGACCACCTCCCTCCCGGCGCATCAGCCCTTCGTTTTGCTGTATTTGCCCAGGGAAACGTGACGCCGGGATCCCTTCTCCTCCTCCTCCTCCCCCCGAAACCTCACTGTCACAGCAAGGAGCCATTAAAAAGAAAATACGCCCTGCCAGGTCTGCGCTAATCAAAACAGGACAAATAAACTCTGACACTCAACAACTCCCCGAGTGCCGGCAGCCCCAGGCGGAGGGTACAGATTAGTTATGAATATGGCAGGCAGCGGGGGACGAGCTCGGGGGATCTGCGGTCACCCCGCGGCCACCTGTGAGCTGTGGAAGACACCACTGAACGCCGTGTTTGTCCAAGGTAAAGCCCGCTCCCAAGCTTAGAAGAGCACCCCTAAATTTTGGGTTGCGGTGCTCCTGCCAAAGCACTTTCCGCAAGTTTACCAGGGCTCAGAGCTGCAGTTTTACCCAATTCTCTGTTCGCTTTCTGAGCTCCACCGTCAGCGGGGGCAGAGGATGGAGGGGGGGCGCAGGCACCCCACGTTTCACCCCGTTAGGTCGTAGCCCAAAATTTGTCAGCAGTTGGACTACTCTTCTTCAGGAGAAATAGGAAAAGTAAATTTCAAGAAACATAAATACCAAAACAAGAAGCCACAAAAGATTTCTCAATGGGGCTAAGATAAAACATGCTAACCCTGCTACATACTCCTATTTCCCTGTTAAAAGCGAAAATTTAGGGCCAGCAAATACACACGAAAATTATCAACCTTGCCTGAACACAACAGAATACCTGGTACAATGTTACATACTCACAAGTAGCAAAGTTGCCTTTAACCCTTTCCACTTGCATTTTCACAGTGATACATTAAAAAAACAAGAAATGAAAGCAAAAAGCAAGCCTCTGTTCCAGACATGAATATCGCTCATCTAACAAGGATTAAGTCACACTTCAATTACTCCTTTGAAAACCACTGCTATTTGCAAAGGGCATACTTAGAAAAAAAATTGTAAATGGCTTTTTTTAAACTCCATAGGCACTTTACAAAAGTCTGCAGTGAGAGAGAATGAGAGAAACGAGGACAAAATATGTTGCTGTTTAAGTAAACTGATTAATAAGAGTAATTAATCCGTTATTGGAATTGGAAAAGAGCAACTCCATCTCTTGTCAGCTCTAAGCTGGAAAGTCAGCACAGAAAGGGAACAACCACCACAACAGTGATAAAAGTGATCTTGAGACAAGTGGATGGTATTTTTATTTTGTTTGGACTGATTCGCATAGAGAAATGTGCTTTGTACAGCGAAGTGAAAAGGAAAACAGTAGCTGCAGTAAAAGGAAATGGCCAACAGTGACTTTTATTTACAATTACCAAGAGACAGGCTATTATTGACCATATGTGCCACAATCACCCTCCTTATCATGGGTTGGCCATCATGTCCATTGGGAGCTGTTAATGAACTGGGTAATTGAGCTGCTGACATGTGTTACCAAAACAAAACAATAGGAAGAAGAGACAAATGAACATTTTATTTGCCAATCAGAGTAGGTTCCCCTTTTCAGAGCCCTGTGCCTAAGTAAGTGGCTGAATACATAAAACAGTGCATTGAAGGCAAGCAGATGCATGCACAATAATGGTTAACTGACAGCCTATGGCCCATCTGTGCTTAACATTTTGTTAAAGAAATTACTTGACTTGCTAAAGAGACAAATCATACAGCTGCCCCAAGTGCTGCCTTATAAGAGATAAATCATTAGCTAAACTGTTTCATACTTAAAATGACAATGCATATTAACAGTTGTGCAGGGACATTTTGTCAGCACAGCTTGATGCAGTTATAACTTACAAAAAATGTGACAGCTCATAGCTATTCAACGATTTCAACTTGGAAGAGAACGACAACACTGTGAAAACAGTTTCACCACACAAACAATAGACAATTCACAGGCTCTTCTTTTTAAAATTATATTTAATTTTTTTTTTGAATGATGAAATAATATGGAAAGGGGGAAAAAATGGCCAGTGTCTAACTGTTCTGCACCATTAATCTGCTAGCATGTACTTCATTCAAAACCACAGAGCATCAAAAAGGAACACATTCCATTTTAAATATCAAAGACTGCATCGCCAGCACTAAGAATAAATGACTAATTCTCAACTGTGCATGAAAAGATAAAGAATTTCTGGAGTGAAAGGAAGGGAAGAGGAAACTGCAAATACAACTACAAAAATCTCTTCTTACTCCCCCCACCTCCTTTTTGGAAAGGAGATTTGTTTTGTTGATACAAGTAACATTAAAGTACTTAACAGCTTTGCACGTGGGCCTGATCCCACTCTGAGGTTTCACTGCTGTAAATTTCCACTGGGAATTACTACCATTATTATTTTATGTTGTAAACTAAATATAAAAGTAACTGCTGTCGGATCCCATTGAGCAGGTAGTGCACGCGCTTGGGCATATAGAGCCCAGGAAACCTGCCCAAGGGAGGGCAGGAAAACACACTCTTCTCCTCCCGACTTAGCGGCAAGCCAGATTCTCAACGAGATTTACCTGAGCAACTGCACTACCCGGCACAAAAAAAAACATGACAACAAAAGCTATTTGGTAAAACTTGTGGGACTAAATAAAGACTAAATAAAAGTTAAACTGCTACAACTTTCCCCGCAAAGACAAGACTGCCTTGCTGACTTTCTATGGTTTTTATTCGCCCACCTCAAAGGGCTACTCCACTGTTCCCACTGGTATAAGAGCAAAGCTGGGTCCAGGCAAGCTTTGCTCCTTGTTCAAGCTCTCCCATCATTCCCAGCAGATCCAGGGAAGGAGTTCAGTGAGAGGGAGCCAGTGCTGTGATAACCCTGGGCACCCCAAAGCACTCCAGCAGAAACCAGTACAGTCAGTCACTAGACTCTGAGTCCTCCCAGACTGTCTAAATTCAGCCTGTTGGCTCGGAAAGGGGGGATTTTTGAAAAGCATGAAGAGGAGTCCCAAGTGCATCCTGGTGACTTTTACTGGGAGCTCACGAATGCCCGCATCTGGGGACTTTTCCAACCCTTCCCACAGGGACCAGCCGCGATGGCACCACGAACACAAGTCTTGTATTTGAGCATTGCAACATCTTGTCTTCTCATTTAAAAGGAAACACTAGGAGATTAAGGGAAAACTTCCAGAGGACTCAGTAATTTTTTCTTTTTTTAAAAAAAAAGAACAACCTTGCCTCCTAAATTCTGAGAAAGGTGAAGGAAACTAAATACTCAAATACAAATGAGGTTTGATCTCAACAGCCTTTAGGAAGTTGAAATTTTAGGCAATATTTTAATATAGAAGACAGGGAAACTTAAGAGGAAAGCTAAATCTGTCTCTTCAAGTCCCGGAACACACTAAGAAAGGGTTGGCATCATGTCTTCAGGCTGGTATTAGCTGATGGAAAAGCTGATTGGTAACCAATTAAGACTTAAAACATTGAGTATCCTGGGAGATGGAATTTATCAGATGAGAAATTAAATAAAGCAAATGAAGGAGTCTCTGGATAAATGATGAGACTGTATTAGTGAGTTAAAGCAGTGCAAGTAATTGAGCTGTCAGCCATCTCTCACAGTGTAGGCAGTGTGGATTCTTCAGAAGAAAAAAATAAATATAAAATCTGTAAATTATATTTGGCTCAATCCTTTGCAACAACAGTGTGCAAACAAAGCTCCGGAAGTTATCCAGGCTGATCAAACTTACTGGGCACACCAAGATGGAAAAATCTTACAAGCATTTCTCAAAACCAGCCCTGCATTGCGTCCCTGGGTTTTGACCAACTCGTAGCATTGCTAAAACATTTCTGAAAAAAAAAAAGAAACTGTACAGATGCCTAACGTAAAAAATTTTGAGAATGTTTTGATACATTCCCTATCTCTCTCAACTAGTTCTAGCACCTGAATTAACACTATCCTTGAGTCAAAACAGATAAACATTGACAGAGCAAGCTGTTGTGGATAGCTTCATCTCAGTGTCAACATTACAGTCCTCAAAGTCTCTATGGGAAATCAAGTCTATCATCTCTTCTTAAACCCACAGCTGCAGCCAGACCACCCCTCGAGCCACTCTTACCTACCATAGGCCTAACCGAGTTATGTGATCATCTCTATTTATCACTCTCAGGACTTAGAATGGCCAAAATCTTTCTAGACTTTTTTTTTTTTTTTTCCCAAACAGAATATTGGATTTTGCCATGGAATATTCCATTTCCTCTAGAAATCACTTAACTTTGCAGGAGATTGCTAGTTTCTTGTGAAAGAAAACCAAGAGTGCTGACTTCTTCTTTTTTCCCTTCATTTTCTAGACCAGTCAACAAAAAAAAAGGTTACATTTTTCACCAGATGTTTTTCCTGTGATTGATTTTCCAAGGTACTACGTACTCCTGCCAAATGCTTCTTTTCCAGCCAAATCTGTTAGTAACTCAAGGTCACTCCCATCACAACTATGTAAGAATTGGGGGTGCTGACTTCAAAATCCATCATCTTGTGTCATGGGACCTGGTCCTACTGGGTACCGAGCCCTCTGGTCCCACTGGTCAGGGACGGTCTCTGCCTTTATGGTTGTTCCAGTACTGGGGATGAAAGAACCCTACAATGGGATAGCAGTAGGATGCTCAGCACCTCTTTGTGTTACTTCCCGCGGGGCTTTTCATTCCCAGCTCCTGCAAGGGGTACCAGCACGGGGGACGCAGGACTCCTTCATGTACAAGACTCCCTGAAGCACACAATGCTGTTTCATTCATTATAGTGCCTCTGATGCCGTTACAGTAATTAACTTGAGCCCATCCAAGAGCCAGTCACCTGCAGATTCTCCTTGTCTTTTGCCCTGCGGAGTTTGAGTGCCAATGAGCTCCTGGCCTCATCCTTCACTTACTGTTCCCAGTGCCTGTCACCTGAGAGCTTGTGGTGCAACACCTACACACAGCCCATGCTGCTCTGGTTAGGTGAAATGGGAGCAAATAAGCCTCACAAAAGCTATTAGAGCTCGTAGACGCCACCTGACCATACCATTGCCATGTTACAGATACTAATCAGGCATGAGAAATGAAAGCAAGATGCTTTCTACTTTTTAAGCAGACATCAAAACAACTGAAATTTGGGCGATTAAAAACTTTTTTTTTTTTTTTTTTAAAAAAAGGGGTCCCACGGACACACACAGTGCTATAAAAGAGATTAACACTATGATTTTCTAATAATGAAGCAAGGTATAGAGCTTGTATCTGTTCAAAAGAAACACGGGGAGCTTAATTTTCAAAGAAAACTCACAATTCTTCAGTCCAACAGGAAAACCAGAACAAAGCCCAACATCAGCCAACCTCAGAGCAGTCAACAGAAGGGACTGATGTGCCATGCTGGACTGCAGCCAGCCCCGCAGCACCTTTACAGCACGGAAAACATCTCCAGCTGGGAGTCACTCTTGATCCATTCTCTACACCACAGACATATGTAATTCCCATACATTTGCTCTCATTTACTACTTGTTGACAGATGCTGATAAATGCTCTTGAAAACCTATAATAACGATGGCTGCTGGTAAATGCTTAATGGTGGAGATGTCAAGAATTATTTGACTAAACATACACACATTTACATCATCTGCTTTAAAACCTCTACAGATATTAACAATAAATTTTTAACCGTCTCTCTGAATTATTAGCAGCCCCAAAAACTGAAAAAGTAACTCTGCACCAAATTTTATGAGATAAACACACCAGCTTCTCTTAACTATTCCTCCATATACATAGGGCAGAAGCAGCAGGATGTCTGTCAGTATATGCTGTAGGCTTTGCTTAGACACTAACATTATAAAACATACTTTGACTCTTCTTTCTTCCCCCTCCCCCCAATATTATTTATCTTGAAAGAATATTTGTTCAGGAATCAAAATGAAATAAAGTTTTAATTGATATGAAGGCCCTTTATAAAACTCTGACATTAACAGAGATTTAAAACGATGAGAAATGACACGTGTGTGTCGATAAGCATACAATCCATGGTGTGGATGGAGCACAACTTATGTAATACTTACATTATTATGCTAATATACAATGTTAGCTTAACTATTGCCTTCACTGTATCAATTTTAGCAGACTTCACCACGGTACTTTGCATTTTGTAGCTCTTTAAAAGGATTTATGGGTTTATGCCCTTCCCCCAGAAAATTTGATTGCAAAGCATTTCCTAGAAAGCTGTAAATTAAACAAATTAAGCCAGGCAAATTAAATCATGAATAAGGCTGCTTCTATTTTGGGGGGGGTGGGGCGGGGTAGGGAAGTACCTTCACTCTACTTTAAAATATCTTTTACACAGGCATTTAAAGAACTGTCTACACCAATGTTACCCAGCCCTGAAGCCACGGACCACAGCAGTCCCCCAGAGGATGGTCTGTGAAATGCCTGCTGGCTTCTGACTGCTCCCGGCACCGCCTGGCCTGTGGGGTCAGAGCCAGCCCCAGCTACCGCGCAGATTTCGGGAAAGGGTCGTGATGAGGGTTTTCAAGGTTTGCGGGGTTCCCCCTACCTTTTATTTGGCGGCGGGGGGGAAGTGTGTTCAGTGGTTGGCGCTTTTTAATTATCAGTAATTAAAACAACAGAGTTTTATAGTTGCTACTAAGTATGTTGTCCATTTCCCAGCTTTCTCTGCTGCAGTGCAAAACAGTGGGATACAAGACTCAGGGATTTTTCCTAAAAAGTTTTAAGTAAGCCTTTAAATAAACAAAAATATTGAAGAGCCTGAGCAAAGGGACAACATTTTAGACTGGGGCTTGGATATTTGTTCAGTTTCTAACAGTCTGTCAGATTTGAGGCCATCTCAGGCCATTTAGCTAATCTACCCCGCATTTATTGACAGCTGTGAAGCAGTACAGATCCAACACTACACCTCTGCTACACGTCAAGCACGTGGGATAACCCCTGTAGCCCACCTGCAACTACAGCCTCCCGAGTCCGATACCTGCCATGCAACCCGAGGTGCCAAATCCCCAGCTCTCACTACCTTCTCCTCCTGGTAATTTTCCGTTCTCATGCCATCTCGCCCTGCCTTGCTGCTTCCCATTCTGCTGGCACAATGCAAGGTGTTACGGGACGCCAAAATGTCTCAAGAGCTCTGCAGCCCTGCACTTGCTGACACACCTGACAAAGAAATTTGACAGATTACTAAGCACTCTCAAACTGAATGTTTCCTACCACGGGTCGGAGTTGTATTTTTTACTGTCCCAGCTTCCAGAAACATAAAGAGTGCAGAATATGCTACACACACACCATCCTCAACGTGCAGGTCCTTACCACTGCCAAAACGTACCATGGTCCACCTTGCACACAGAGTACGTGTGTAAGTGCCTACAAACTGCAATCTGCAAACTGTGCGTGCGTGCAGAAAAATACAAAACACACCTGTTAAGACCAACAGTAAAGATCATCTGGTATGAAGACAAGGGGAGAAAAGGCGGCAGCTTTAATTTTATAAAGGTACAGGTGTGCTGTAGGATCTTTCATATCCCGAGCACACAGATCGAGGCAGTATCACGATACATGAGTGTTGCATGTAGTGTCCCTGCAACATAAGCACCTGGAGTTTCGATGACTTAAAGTGACGTGATTGTCTAAACAGAGACTATTTAAGTCATACATAAGGTACAAAACCACACATACTATCACTCATTTGCTCCTTGCCATTCCTTATGGGCGAGACACTGAAGAATCTCGTTCTTCATCCCAAGTATTAAATGCAAATCTCCTCGTTTCAGTGGTCTTTGGATCCAGGCTCTAGGCCCTGACGTAGCCCTCAACCACCCACAGGTGTCAGGAATTTCCACGCACAGAAGACACAAGGTAGATGACCTTAAATTTAGTTCCTTTTACCCAGATGGGAACCCAATGAAACAGCCTGTGCCTTTTTCGGAGCACAAAGAGGAGTTCATTGTTAGATGATCTCCCACACGCTGAAAATCAATGGTTTCATTAAAGCTGATGGTTTTACCCTCCAGAAATAGGGCACATTCTCTAAGATAACAGTGAAAGCACTACCAAAGAGATTTCCAATGTTTAAAACTAGAAAAAAAAATTACCAAAGTGCAAACGTATGAATTCAGAAAAGTTGTTAAAATGCCTAGTTTCTTAGCTACAATCTTTCATCTCCGTAAAATCAGCTATCTTAAATTGTTAGGCTGTAGAGTTAATTGATAGCATCTATTTAAAGGTTCTCTTTGTTTCCCAGAGGTCCTCAACGTTACAGGCGGAAGAAGGGGGGATCTGGGAAAAGCTTTATGTCAGCTATAAAACTAGAATAATTCTGGCTCGTGCTTCATCTTGCCTTGGCACCACCGAACTGAGTCCCTGTTCGTTCCACTTGCAAGTGACCAAGGGCAGCCCAGCCTGCAAAGACTCACACATGTGATGCTGCAAGGTCAGTAACAGCACAAGCAAGAGTCTTAATAGCTCCACCGTAAAACATGTAATGACAGCGCTTTCTTTGGTGGGAATAAAAGTAGTTCTCCTTGTTTCTAACTTCTCCTGAAAACACTGAAATCCTCCTACTACTGTACCACACTCAAAAGCAAGGTGGTTTCTTGAAAGCAGACTCTTCCCAGGTCCAGGGTGCTTGGCATTTGCCTGCCACCGTATGAAACCGTAACAGGTCCTAAAATGGGAGCCTGCATGTAAGTTGTATCTTGTCTTGTTAAGTCCAGTCTGAAATCGAAATGCCCCCATGATGAGTACTGGGAGTACAACCACCAACACACAGCCCTATGCAGATGAACAGCACATATTTTGGCAGGCTTTTCTAGGGAGATTAGAAAAGACAAGTATTTAACACCCACCGAATTTCAGGAAAAGAATTACGCACTTTTTTTATTTGACAGCAAAATTTTTAAAATTATAACTTTTTCCTCAATTCACACCCTGTGGATTGCGAGAGGCAGTTCTCTGCCTGCTTTGGGCCAAGTCCATCTGAGAGCCACATCAAAGTGTTAAATACAGATTAGGAAGTTGAAATTTGGCCTGCAAGCCAGCTGCACAGAGCCCGACGCTAGGGCCCGACAGATGCCCCAGATGCGTACGGGGGAGCCTGCCAGAATGAACTCTGCACAACAGCAGAGACACAGAAAAGAATAAAAGCCGCGTGCTCCCAGCCAGCCTCCTGCGTCTGCAAAGGCAGACGGAGACCAACTGAGAAGCGAGCTCTTTGCAGCTTTTCTAAGTGGCTTCCTTTTTGCTTCCTTTTTATTGTTAGAGAAGCAGGGGACGGAGATCCAGGGTCCCAGGTTTAACGCTGCCCAAGGGGATCACAAACCACGGAAACAAGTGCGAGAGAGCTGCCCTGCGAGGGCCATATTTGTGGACTTTTTGTCTTCATCTACTGTTGGCCGGCGGTTTTCTGTCCCTAGTAGGACATAGTGTTGTGCCTTTGGGCTCACAACAGAAGCCTAGAACATCCGTTGTCACGACAGACATAAATTAGCCAGAAATAAACAGAGGCGCTTCATTGCTGTGACAGCTTACCAACATCTCTCCTGCAGTCTGGACATCAGTGGGCTGAGACCACTGCTCACCCTAGAGCTCCAGAGCCTCCATCTCTGCGTTAAAGTCGAAACATCTCTGTGCACCCTCATGTGCTTCCAGCATTGGGCCCCTTTCACAGGGACATCTCAAGGTCTGCGTTGATACAGCTCCCAGCACAGTGGCCGTCTGTGAGCAGGGCTCCCGTTTACCATACCAGTACAAATAACAAGAGGCTGAGCAACAGATGGCCTGGAAACATTTCTGGTGTTTTCAGTGACAATCACCTTATTCAGACACTCCAGTTAGACTTTACATATCATGGTCTAAGGGCAGTTACCAAATAATACCTTACAAACAAACTTTGACCCAGGCTGTGCTGTGGTCAACATTCACTGAATTCTAACATATATCATCGTATATAAATGGATTAACCAATACATGCAGTGGATAAATTCACAGTGAATGCTCAGATTGCAATCTTCAGAGAAGAGCCTGCAGCTGTCATTTAAATTAATAACAGTCATGCTGTTCTGCTAAGGTATCAGAATTTGTATCGCTAAAATCCTTGCACTGTTTTGAAAGTCTCCTTCAAACATCAGAATTGTTTTGCAAAATTCAAAAATCCAGATTTTTTTTCTTCTTTTTGCAATTTGACTGCTCGGGAAAATAGTTTGCAAAAGTGACTCCATCTAAACAATTTCATTCAAGCTTCCATGGTCATGTCTGTCTCACTTTTTCAATCCCACCTAACTCAGAATCTTTCCTGTATTGCTCTATGTAAGACACAATATCAGTCTAAGTGCCACTGAGATTTTTTTATCAGGATCTAACCCAAGAACAATAATTAAGATCAGGGTCTACATGAGGAAGAGTCTAGACCATCATCCGACCAACTTGCAGCGATTGGGACTTCGTTGCCTGCCACAGAACAGCCACACATTTAATTAGAACGACAAAAACAAGCCTCATTCCCTCCAGGAACATTATTGCATTGGAGACTTGAATTTTCATTACAACCTGGGACCATCAAGGTTCAGTAGAAGGTTTGTGATCTTTCTAAGCAAGGCTGGACTTAGTTTTGAATAAAAAATGGGCCTATTTATGGTTTTGCATGAAAGTCATGTGAAATGTGTGGTTTTGCATGGATTCAATTAGAGACAAGCCTGAGGCACAAAAAGTTCAGATCGTGATCTGGATCCAGACCCACCCAAAGCTGAGGGACATTTAGACTAAGGCACTTGGTTCCTGTCCATCTCTGATTCCAGCATGAAAACCAGGTGGGACTCACTTTCAGCAAGCCCCCATTCCTCCCCAGAGTTTTGTAGCTTTTCCAACTTGACATGTCAGCAGCAGCAGGAGGGTTCTTATGACTTCTGATGGGATCTGAAACCCATAAGACACTGTTTGAGTCCCGGCAAACCAAAACCATGGCATTTTCCCAGCTCTCACAATTAAGCTTTAAGCCATAAGGAAAAAAGAAAACCCAAATTAACAGCCATATTGACAGTTTTATAGACCCCTGAGGGCTCTTCCTACATCCAAAGACGACAGCGGGGCTTTTTTAAATTAAAATGACTTAGCAATCAAGTTCCTAAGAAGGATTCATTTAATAAATTAAAGGACAGAATTCAAAACAATTTCAAAAGTAATCCTTTGGCCATAAATCATTTTCTGGTCAGTGGAAAAATGGAACATTGTCATTCTGATGCTTGTCTTAATTGGCATTCAGTTGGTTTCCTCTTTTAAAGTAGTTGTTTATTACATTAGTGGGCATCATCTTGCAGTAAACTAATGTTGCCGTCAGCATCATTAGGAGCAAGATAAGCTCCTAATTCTTTTCTGATACACCCAAGGGCTTATTTGGTTAATTTTTGCAACAAGAATTAGGGAGAAAGAATTAGAAGCAAATTTGATCCTGCTGAGCTGCTGAAGGGACCAAGATTCCCACCCTTCTCCTCAGCCTTCGAATCCACCAACACAGTGAACAAGCTTTCAGGCTTTCTGGATTTTGCACCCCACGTACAGCGTGGTTTCAGGAGTCTGTTCCCATGACGCAGGGTGAGCGTTCAGCTCGCATTAATTAGCAGAACTGCGTCAGGACCAGGCTCTAGCACAAAGTATTTTACAGGGCTTAAACTCACAGTTTAGTAGCACAGATATTCTCACAAACTTAAAGTCGACCCTTCAAACTCTTTTGAGCATTTATATCAAACTCAATGCAGCTACCATTAAAAGTGACGACTTACAGACTCCTAAAATGCCATTCCCTTTAATATGATTTCCTATGGTAACACACAATTCATTGGAAGGCCTTTGCACCGATTTAGGAACAGACAGACTTTCAAATTAACTTCAGTGGAGCCATGACAGATTACACCAGCAAAGGTTCGGCTGCTCTGTCATTTGGGTATGTTTCTAATTGATGTCATTTCATGCTTTCAGACCATGGTTGCAACTTGGTGAGGAAAGGAATATTTGCCCTTCTCCTTGTTTCACGTTTCTCCTTCCAAGCTTTCTCCCCCTGCCTCCCCAACTCTGTGCTAGCGGAAAAACAAAATCTTGTTAAAGTCTGTCATGAAAAATGTAGAGAGAAAAGGGAATCATCTGTCGAGAGAGAGAGAGGCGTGTGGTCTTGGCACACGTTCAGGGTGCTTTAGAGTGGAGATCAAGTGTGCACTGGACAGTGTCTGAGACTAGTAGCTCCTTCTCCAGTTCCACCCCTCGAAAAGTCCGGTGAGTGCTTAAAAACAAACAGATCAAAAACCAACCAACCAAAAACCCAACAGTCCTCCATGCACACCCCCCAAATAAGCCCCAAGCATTTGAACTTGGGTATCGCACGCTCCAAGCGAGCGTCCTAATGCTCAGTAGATGGTAGTTATGTGGACGAAGTGGAAGAACTCTGAGAGGACCCAGAGAGGTCTGGTTACAGCTTTTGCCTCAGCGCCAGGGAAACCCATCCCTTCCTTGAGGCAGGGAGCTGGGACAGGCACTTTCTCCCCCTACTTCCAACCAGGAATTCCAGCTAGAGTCAGGAAACTTGTCCCAGCAAATGTGACGTGCTCCCAAGAAAAGTCGGTTTTGTCCAACTGCCAGGGCCCGACAGGAAATGTATTTTTGTCTAAAAACCATTGAAGGTTGTCTGTTACAGCTCAAGGTTTCTTCTTATGACTTTCCTCGTATATTTTACCAACACAAAATTCAGAAAGATTTACCAAAAGATTTAATTAAGAGGCTGGAACCATTTTAGCATAACTACACTGAAAAACAGCAAACACATTACTACATTACTGTTTTCATGAGCGCACCACAGTTTTCCATTACGCTAATTGATGTCTCTGGAGTTTAGGACTTTCCAGTGCACAATGTTATGTACCAAACGCACAATTCAAGGCTACAATATTCACACTACGCAAGTAAAAAATCTAACAGATAATCTCTTTTCTGTCACTTCTTTTCACATTGGTTCTCAGAAATACCAAGTTATCATCGCACATTATATTTCAACCACCATTCAATACAAACATAATCAGCTTTAGTGAACAGTCATATTTATTATTCCTACAACTATGCGCTTCTCTTCCCCTCCAAAGCATAACCAAATTTGCACCGTTCAAACCAATCTCTTTAGAAAGTCAGGCAAAATACCTCCTAAAGGCATCAGAATAACAGTATTTAAAAGAACCGTATTCCACTTTTTTTTCTCTTTTTCTTTTTCTTTTTTTTTTTTTTTTTTTNTTTTTTTTTTGCTTGTTTCAATGGGGAGCATCTTAGCGCGGGACTAAAATAAGTCAACACCACGAAGCACAAAAGATTGCAAGGATTTTCTGCAGCATGGGCTTGTCAAAGCAAGTAGGCAGCCTTTGTGTGCTCCGGCACAGCGGGAGCATTCCTCCAGGTCTGAGTGGCAGAGCGCCCCCAGCCGCGGCTGCCCTGGGCGCCGGGGTTCCCACACCCAAGGCGGTGGGAAGAGGAGAAAGCGGAGCTGCCGAAGTAGCGTTGTAAATGGGATGAACTGGTCAACACGCTTCTTAGGAAATGCATGGCTTCCAGGAAGAATCACGTGGAAAGATTTACAATACCTCCACATCAAAGGATTTGACGTTGGCTATACGGGGTCTTTCAAAAGACAGACATGTCTGTCTCCTATAGCATCAGCTCTACTGACTCAGGAAAGAGCGCAAAGACATTGCTGAGAATCCTGTATGTCCACACAAAAGTGTGTTTTAGCTTTTAGCTTAAAAAGAAAGAAAAAACCCAAATAAACCAGAAATAATTTAAATACAATCCCCATTTTCCTCTGCTCCATTAAGGATGCCTCAATTTAAGTCTCAGTCTTGCAAAATGTTCTGATAAATTACCAAGTTTCCCCAGTTAAAACTTCGTATTTCTATTTTCCTTTAACACCTTGCACCAAGGCAGCTTTAAGGATAACGCCTGTGTTAGAAGCGTGAATGGGTGACCCTCCGGTACACACTGACCCAAAGATAAACTTTGACCTGATGTTTGCTAATAACACTTCTTCTTAAGATGCCTTGTTTCTTTTATGAACTACTGCTTGACTCTAGGATCTAGAAGCTGACATGCATTAATATACATCTCTAGGTGCCCTTTGACTTGGCCATCAAGACCCTTTGACCCTAGACTTGATTCCTAAACCCCGCCAATTGTTTGCAAGTGGAAAAAACTTATTTTCTAGTAATAATTAATTTTGGTCATGTTTTATTAAGCATTTCTCCTCTCTTTTTAACTTGTTCTTATTTGAATTTGGGTATAATGGATGCTTATTTCATTTAGTGGTTTTCCAGCTTAAAAAAAAAAAAAAGAAAAAAAATACCTAAAGATACTCCTTTAGAGTTTAATCCTTTGTTTTCAAGCTTTGTAGAACTCCCAGTAATACTCAAGTGCTTTGACATTTCAAAAAAAGCGCCCCATGAACAATAATATATTCTGAAAAGCCTCCTTTTGTGCACCGCTCCTCAGTTTTATCTGTGTATTTCTGCAGCTTCACAACTTTTTTCAGATAACTTTACAGCTTCACATGCGATCCCGCAGCCATAAAAGCCGATGGCAAAACTTCCACCAGTTCCCACATCAGCAGGATCCGGCCCTTGGGCTGAGGCACTTGCTGACAGTTTCTAACCAACGCTTGACATTTTCAGACTTACTCCTTGAAAGAAGAAATTTCTGTGTCTACACAAAAACGTAGATGTATTTATATTTACATACATTTATATCTACATATATTCCTACACTCTGTACCCTCTGTTTTAGCAGCCATATACACATATTTGTGTACTAAAGGAGAGGGCAAAGAGCCCACCGCCAGCCCATCCCCTCCAGCCGAGGCACGCTGTCGCTTCCTGGTACATTCCGAGATGGAAATTTCTAATTCCTGGAATCATGTTACATTATGGCAGGAATTGCTGCACTTCTGCCTGTTTTACATCAGGACTGAGAGATCGCACAAAGAGAACGAACGCTTTCCAGCGCTTAGATGATGTATCAAGTGTACGTCGCACACATAGCATTATAGCAATCAGCGTCTGGTAAGGAACACCATCAAATAAAAGGCCTCCAGTCTCAAGAAGGAGCACTGGGACACGGCAAATGAGGGGTTTTAGCAAAACGAAGCAACTAGCCTTTATTTTTGTTCATAAAATGCAGTACAGCCCTCAGCAATTATGAAGTTATATTCTTAGAGCTGCTCTGTTTTCTTGCTAGGCAAAAATATTTCCCAAAAGCTCCAAGAAAATGCAGTTAAAAATTAAGTTTTGCATTTAAAAAAACCAAGCCCACACATCACCAGCCAACACTCACTGAAGAAATCAAGGGGCATTTGCACCAACAAGAACAGGCAGGAGACAGTTCAGTAGAAGACACACTCAGGTTCCATCCACTTCTTGCTGCCGTGGGTGAACGAGACTCTGATTTGGGGTTGCGGAATAGCCAGATGAGAAATTTTGTGCTTCCAAGCATCCCAGACCCCCCTGAGGGATGCATCCCAAGCATTCACCCCGTATCTCTGATCGCCGGGCTAGCACACGGGAGCAGCCCAGGACAGCCTCCAGCTCCGAGGTACACTCGCCCCATGGATATGGGGGCCTCGGTCACACATACAGCATCTGGGAAACCCTACCAGGCAAACAGCAGTACTCAAGGGTTGGTTTGGTTATCGTTAAATCCCTACGCTTGTCTGAAAAGACCTAAAACGCTCTTTCTTTCTTCCAGAACAGGACATAGCCCAAACAACGTGGGGTTTAGACTAGTCTTTTTGGGGCTTTGGGCCTGATGCCTCCTCTGGATCAGGCAATCAGACAGACTTCTGTAGGACTAAACCACAGGCAGAGACAACGGCAGGGAGGAAAGAAGACCTGCTCCAAGCGAGGCCCTGGCGGGCAGCATCGGTCCCACTGACATGCCCCACGGCCAGGGCTCACTTGGGTGGAAACTAAAATCTAAGGAGGAAGCAAAGCTCCCCAAAGCTCATGGGACTGACTGGGGCAGGTATCCTGATTCTCCAGGTTTCCCCAGAACAGAGGATTCAAACCCCAAGTTGTTTATTGTATGTTTAAATAATAGGTAACACTCGCCATGGGACTTTAATGTTCTATTTTCTTTTGCTGGCTCAGCTGACTTCATCCAGCCGTCCTTTCTTTGCTCCACTGGCAACATGAAGACTATTGCTTCCTTTTTCAGTCCTATACTCCAAATTTCAAATCATTAGAGCCTATTAAACTAAAAACAGAGTGAACAACCCGTCAGGAATATGCACTAACCTTCCTTGCTCCAGGCAAATACAGCTACCCCCAGGAAGTTAGAACAGAGCGCTTTCCATTTGCAGCAGAAGAAAGAAGTTTAAATAATATTTGGAAACAGCTTAAAATCAAAGGAGAGAGAGAATGAAACCAGACCACCTAGCCAACTACACCAAACAGGACTTCCACTGCCATGCATCCTGGTCCAAGTCCAGCTGGAGATACAACCAAAGCAGTTTGCACCAGCTAAGGCTCCATGCTCCTTCTAGAAATCCTCTCTATTTTCAGCTAATGCAACGATACTTTAATCAGTCTTGATATATTCGGGGGGATCCTTACAAAACCTTATCTTTATCAGGCTCTAATATTAATGAAGTTGTCCTGTAAGGAGAGAACCTTTTAAAACAAAACAAAATTAATTTATGGATTTTAACTCCAACAGACTATAGCTAAAACCCTACGGACACCAGTAGGGACCCATACAAAAAAAGAGGTCATTGGTTCTGTACAGTTATTCCAGCTGGAATTCTTAGACAGTGAAGTGTTCACATAGTGCCATTTTTTCCTATTAATATGTAGCTTTGAAACTATGCTATGCCTGACATATATAGGAATTCCTCCTCTTTCCTTCTCATTTAAAAAAATACAATGGCCACTATAAAAGAAAAGTTGATATTTCTTCTTGTATGATGGCAGAACCCTTCATACAAGCACAACCACACTGAATACTCTTTTAGATTATTTGTTAGACTGAAGTTCAAAGGAGGGTGCAATGTAGCCAGGAAAAAAAAAAAAAAAAAAAAAAAAAAGTCCCTCTGGTTAAAATTTAGCATGCAAGATCTCAACAAAAGTGATTTTTGGCTGTGCCAATGCTTTTGTTTTCTCAACAACAGAGACAAAAAATGATTTCTTCCTTCTCCCCCACAGTAAACCATTACCAGCTGTTGATGGAGTATTTTTTTAATATGCGTTAAGTCATATTGTATATTGTCCATTTCATGTGTGTAGAGCATTTTTTGCTACAAATTCTTTACCATGTTATACCAATAAATCCAACAGTACCGCCCAATCTTGTTATACGGCTTAGGGTTTATTAACTCAAGCGGGATTCTGCCAAACAGGATTGCGCTGGAGACTAAAGTTACTTTTACGCAAAGGTGATCACGCTCAAACCAACGCAAAGCCTTTCGGCAGATTTTGCCCATACAAAGCAACAGCCGCTTTTCCCGACTACGATCCATTACGCATTTAAAAAAAACCCAAACTTATATACTAGTGCTTAAGTGATGCTGTAAAACTTCACGTATTTCAAGATGGTTCTCGCCACACACTTCTGTCCATGTGTCTACACAGCTGGATCAAGACTAGAGCACTTCCCTCACATTGCAAATTCATTACTATCTCCTTGTTTCAGTAACGGCGACAATTTAGTGCGACTATGAAGATAAACTCAGGAATCGTTTCTTGCGCCAGGACCTTAAAATATGCCTGTTTATGGGCACATCCATTTCTGCAAATAAAATCACGTATTTGTTTTTTATGTGTAAATTCAGGCCAGTGGAAAATTAAGCCCCATGGGGATAATTTAACCAACAATACAAAGAAAATTGTGAGGCAAATCTGAAACTTTGTCCTTAATTTACCCTGTTAGGGCAAAATAAAGCAGGAATCTCATACCATGTGTGCTACACCACTTAGGTACAACAGCATATGTTAAGTAAGGAGAGTTGCAGTCTCGGCTCTTAATCTCATTGTTTATTGTGGTTTAAAGCCTGACCCTTAACATTATATGTGGTTTAAAATGATATTTGGAGGAAAGAGAGTGAAAACGACTCTCCTAGGTTCGCAAATGTGTTTGTCTTTAAGGTTTGTTCCAGAGGAAACCATGCGTGCCTTAGCTCGCTCCATATGCAAACGCTTACGCAATTTTTAAACATGCTAATGCCCACATTCTGCATCCCAGGTTAATCGCGAAGGGTTTTTTTGTTGGTTTTCTACTAGCAGCTCGCCTACAATCCACCGACCCACCACTCTTTATGTATATATGTTGAATAATTATGAAGCAGCGAGTATTTATCACCTTTTCTGAGCAGTAAGCAGAAAGAAATACAATACTATTACTTCCAGCTACTGGCTTTCCCAAGATCATTAGATAACACAGTGGACTGAAGCCTTGGTTAGCCCAATGCTGTTCAAGTTAAGTGATTGACATGCCTCTGTCTGGCTGCTCTATTAACTGTTTCATTTTGTTGCTATTTGCAGTTTGCTTGGCTAATACTTCGAACAAATACAGACTGTTTCTTTAGCCCCTTTTTTCTCTTTGACCTTCTCCTGCCCATTTTCTTTGAGTCACTTCAAACTGCCTTGAAAAGGCCTGTTGAATGCGCACAGTCCATCAGAGTCCCAGGTTCATCCCATTCCTTGCCCTGAATGCTTTACTTCAAAGATGGGCCGCATTCTTTAATTGCCCTTTGAATTAATATCAAAGGGTCACAATGCGAGTGCCAAAAGAGAAAGAGGCTTTAATGAAGCAAAGAGCTGCCATTCATTTGCAGATAAGCACGTTTTTATGCCTGACTGGTCACCGTGGCTAAACGCCGCATGAAGGGGAGGCCGGGCGAGGCAGAGAGGCTTTGACTTAAGTGGTGATTAGTTCAAACAAACAAGAGTAAACAAATAATAAAAAAAAAACAAAAACACCCCACACACACCGCACAACACAACACAAACATCCCGGCAACAGAAAATAATTTAATATGCCTGAATGTGTTCAAAAACACCCAACGTCCCGGCGCGTTAATGCGGCCATTAACCCCCCGCCAAAGGCCGGGGTCCGGCTTTGCCCCCTCGCGTCTCCCTCACCTTCCACAACAGCCGGCTGGGGGGCTAACCCTCCGCCCCGGGGCTCGGCCCGGAGCCGCGCATTGCTTTAATACAGTTGTTTCCAGAGCTACTTACAAAAAAAAAAATAAAATAAAACACCCATCAGACTTCGCAATAAGGACTAAAGAATCAGCAAGTTCACTTCGCCTATTTTTTTCCAGAGACGGGGCACGTTCGGTTTGCATTTCAGTGCCTCCGGAATAACAAACTTGCCACTCAAATTATTTATCCATTTACATTTTGCTAATGCATTCGGTGCCGTATTAAAATGTGAGTGTTCAGCGTTCTTAATTGTCCAAAGGTCTCCGATATTTTGTTTTCGATTTCAATACGCGGGGATTTTGTTTGGTTGACTGCCTGGTTTTGCTTACTGGAAACCTATGAAGCTGCACTAAGAAAACTTACTCAGCCTCTTAATCCTACCTATGGAGTCTTCTATTTTCTCTTGAAAATACCGAGGATATAAAATTAAAATGAGAAGCTTTAACGTATATTGTAATGCAATTACAGCCACAATGCAAGTATACAGAAACAAGAAGCTCACAGGTGTCCTCTTTATAAATTCTGACTTATTATTTATAGACTCAGGCTTCTCTTTGCACAGAAATAATAACTTACTTAACAAATACAAGGTTGTTTTATTGCAGTAGAGTTATCCCCCCATGAAAGAGGATTAGCTATACTCATAACAGTGTAAAAGTGCCTTATAAGTGCATTCACATCGGGAATTGTGCTCCTATCTCCCATAACTAAGAAGGTTGTAGGGGTGCAAACAACCCAGAGAAACACAGACCACGTTTTTAGCCCCACTTCTTCAAAAGGATTTCTCATTAATATTGCATACACTTAAGCCTAACCCTGTGTGCAACCTGTCACCAGACTTTCCCTTACTGATGCTTCCTGTGATTTTTTTTTTTTTCCACCCCTCTGCTGCTACCCTACTCCTGCCTTGTCAGCAAGAGCGCTCATCGCCCCGATCCCGGCGCTGAATCTTTATTACTCACCAGAACGTGAAGAACTTTGACCTTAAACATCCAGCTCGAAACTCGGTGCTGGCAAACGCTGGAAAAGCATCTTGCATTTGTGAGGTGGAGGGAAGCGGCATAGTAATGAAAAACAGGCAACAGAAGAGCAGAAAGGTGCCAGCTGCAGAAGAGGGGCACAAGTGGCTCGGAAGCTTCGGGGCCAACACCAGCATAGCTAAATTACATCTTTTTCAGAATATAAAGCCGTATGTCGAGCAGCCTGCTAGGAAACTGCTCAACTGTACTGCCTTAAGTTAACAGTGCTACTAAAACTTCAATTTTGGTGGGTTTTTGAGCTAGCCTGATTTGTGATCCTACTTTAACATTAGTCAAAACCCTAGAAGCTCTGGATTAATTCTGAGATTTATTTCAGTAAGTGTCAAACACCACCAAGGTTATACCATTCTTCTAACAGCTGATGTTCTTCTGTTTTGGAAGTGCTACTTTTCCCAAAAATACCAGGTAATTTGTTTTCCCTGTATTTCCCATCTTTCAGACGATTCATTTCACTGTCCTTCAGATGTTCACAGTTCTGTACGTTGGGTTAGATTGCACTACTAGTTGGTAGTGAAAGACATACAGCCCCATTGAATTCCTCTTCTAAAAACCACAGCGCAGCTGACTTCCCTGCAACGCCAGCCTCTGCAGAGCGCCTGAAATCAGGCGACATTCGGCAGTAGTTGCTTCCCCGACACCATTTTGCCCACCTTCCCCGTGGTGAGCTGGAGAGCAAGGCTGTGGGGACAGCAAGCCCAGCAGCAGGACCACACCTGGCACAAGCTCGGAGCTTGAGACAGCAAAGCCATTCCCAAGGGCTCACTCCGAGGCGGAGGGACAGGCCGCTTGGCCACCATGCACCATGGCCACCTCCATGCCACACCACCTCCCAGAAGAACAGGGGACAGGTCGAGCCAGGTTTGTTGGCTTCTCAAGGAAAAGATGAGGTTCAGACAGAGAGACATCAGGGCTCCAGAGATCACATAGCCCCAACTTCACCACCAGGAGAGATCTCATGACCATTCACAGCCACGAGATAAACACTACATTATCACTACAGGAGCTGAGACCCTACATTTTGACCCACACCGGGTCAAAACTAATGCAAGTCAAACACATCTACCCACACCCTAATTGCCACAGTTATTCCATTATTTGAATAATCACCAAACACGTGGACTATCCTCTCCTGACTAGCAGTACCAATGGTGTTTGCAGTTTGTACAGTCCTTCTTTGATACAAATCGCTCTCACTTGTTAGTACACAGTTTAGAAATACAGCAGTGTGTCACAGCTTTAATCCCTGACTGTACTGTACAAATGGCATATGCAAAGCTAGACCCGGAGTTACAGCACAGATGACCAACAAGGATCACTAGATTTCCCATTAGGAACATGCTAAGAATCAACCTAATCAAATAAATCAAATAGTTTAGATTATTTCTGTCTTCTGTAGTTAAGTAACATGGCTTTATTGTTATACATTAAAAACACCCAAAACATTAAAACAGGGGGAAAAAATGGATTTTCCTATTAAATTAACTCCTTGTTTTGTCTATTCTGTCACTCCAGCTTCTATCAGTACATAAAACATATTTAGCGTTACAGTAATAACTGTTCTAGAATAGCCTAATTGATGGGCAAACAAAAAAAATATTAGCCAAGCCATTTAACATATTCATTATCATAAAAATGGCTAAATCGCTGTATTTCGTGAACCATGGGAACTCTTTATTGTTGTGATTATCATTATTGAATTGCTTATGCTTTAAATTTTATGGTGGTTCTTGACAAATGGATTTCTTAATGCTTTGTATTACATAAATTCTTTACTGAGATAAGGCAAAACAGCACCATTTCTAGATGCAGGCCACTCCACACCTGACAGGGGCACGAACATAACCGTCGCTGCTCCCCTGGAATTAGTTAGCTGTCCATCCATCCATCCAGCACTGCCTGGGGCATGTGTTATCCTGGACAGCGTTTGCCTGGAAGTTTTGTGACAAATAGCACAAGACCATTTTGTGATAACTAGATTCAACTATTCTCTACTTTTTTGTCATCTTTTTACTATTATTTCTGGGTTTGGTTGTCACCTGAATAGCTTAACCGACAGGCTTCAAACTCGTGTTTTTCCATTATCTGCAACTTCACTAGTAAATACTAAACAAAGTAATCCAATACTGACAGTGGTTTTATGTAATTATTATTGTTACTAAACAAAAC
>VZSF01009655.1:239118-242782 GCA_013398295.1 Chionis minor
TCACAAGAGTAATTAGATTAAGTCGGTATCTCAAATTATGTTGCTTTCCTCTTTGTAGCCTATCAAAACATATAAAAGGAGATTTAAAATTGTTCTCTTACTAAAATTTGAATCAGTGATACACAGTAACCACAGAAACATAGCAAAAACGAGATGACGGTGACTAAATCTAAGTGTACTGAACCTGATGCTCTTTACACAGCGCTCTTCCCTGTGCAGTCAAGGACAGAGACAGAGAAATGCCCAAATACATCCTGAATATTTGTGTAACAGAAACTTGTCAGACAAATTTTCAAGCTTTTATTCTATTTTGATACCTGTAAAGACTCATTCTGTAAGTGCCTGTGGCACTTACTCCACGAGTGATTAACGTCTGATGAAAAGTGGCAGCAAAATAAGAATCCCTCCTGGTCCTCAACTTTCCCTTATCTCAATCTCTGGCATTTTGCCAGCGGTTTAAATTGGGAGAAGGAATAGGGTAAAAATAATACCCTGAATTTATCTAGTACTTTTCCACTAGGGAAGTCAAAGGACACTTTATTTGTTATTTTATAAAATTAAATAAGTACTTTGGAGATGAGAATACAGAGACATGATCACGGTCAAAAATGTTATATTCAAACGGCAAGAGTCTAAAAGTGTTCCATGCAAGTGGGAACCAAATTCCCTCATTTCCCAAATATGTTTTAAGCTCTGTACAGCTGATGCAAAACAAGGACTATTATCCAATTCCCACTAATGGTCTAAGGCTGTCAGCCCACAACAGAACCAGAATCCAAAATGGTCCTCTTGCCTTTACTTTTGAAATAATACCAGTGACAACGCTCTACCAAAGCCAAGCCTGCTGTCCCATTTTTAGCTCTAAGTCCTATTTATTCTTTCATCCTTTTTGCAAAATGGAAGGTGAAATTAATTGTAACTGATTGATCACAGACTTGATTTTCAGGGAGTTAGATGGCATTGCGTTCTACCAAAAGAAAAACTATGAATAGGTCGCGGCATTGCACATTTGAAATGTATTATAAAATAGCATCCCTTCCGCTGATGACCACTCTGCACCACTGCATCCCTGTCTGTCCCGAGCTCCCTGATGAGTGCAAACACCCCTTTGATTTGCCAGCTGAAACTCGGCCACGATGCTGAACTCCCCTGAGACATCAATGCAGCAGTCACCCATCTTTTTTCCACTCACGGAAATTTTCGTTAGAAGTTTTATTCAACAGGTGTACAAACCCTTGATTAGGAAATTTAAGCCAGTCAATACTAAACCATCTTTTCTCAGTTACCTTCCACTGATGGCTTCAAAGCAGTCCACAGACTCTGCCTAGATAAATCGTGCCGCGCGCTCCTCGCAAATATCACCACAACTGTTGCGGGCAAATAGTTTCTTTTCAATGTAAACCTCACAGAAACCCTGTTTCCTTCAAACAGCCTGACCGAAGGCAAGGATGCCTGAGCACGTACCACATGCTCGAGCCAAAAGGCAGTGTGTGCAAAACAGAGATCTTCCACACCATCCCAAAGTCGTGTTTTCTGTTCCTGAAGCCATCACCTCAAAGACAACACGGAACAGAGCTACTGAAACACATCATCACCAGTTCGTTCGTAATTACATCATTATTAGTTCCTCTTCCCCAACCAACAAGCAACTAACTGTCAGGGAAAGGGACTCCAATGGTAAAGCTGGCAGAGCCGGACCATGAGGATGGGAACACGGAGCAAGCGTACCCAATAGCCTCCACCCGGCTCCTCCCGCAGCGCTGAAGCCCGAATACAGGCTCACACCACGCACACCTCATGAGAACAGCCTACCTGCGCCTTCTCCGATGCTCAGACGGGCTGTTCTCATGCTCCGGCGCTCAGGTAAATCACTACACGCCCCCTGAGAAAGGTGACCGACTGCTCTCCTCCCACAGCTTTGCTGGATGACCGGCTCCCTGGTGGCACAAGCCACACTCACCACGGCTCACGTACCACCCTGTGAAAGCGGGCGGGCAGAAGGGCTGCTCTCTCACCTGTACAAGCAATTCTCGAGTATTAGAACTAATATTTCTGCTGCAATATTTCTTTTGTCTTTCCCTACCCCACTCCCCAGAAAGTGTGTAGCCTCGCGCGCGTCAGCAGGAGAGTGAGAGTAGTTCAGCTGTACTTTATGCCTGTGGTACAGACCGCTCCGCTTTGTGGTCCTGGGAGCACAGAAAAGCTGCTTTCTCCGTTAGACAGCCCCGGTTTCTCTGTTCTGCCTCTGCCTTTAACAAAGATTGATGTGACACGCACAGTCCGCTAAAGTAGAAGCACTTTTTTTTTTTTTTTGGCGTGTCTCCATAACACAGCCACGCCGGTAACGCTAAATCGCTGCTTAAATCCATCTTTAACCGAGGAAAATGACTGCTGCATTTAACATCATGTAAATAAGTTCCCAGGTAAGAAAAAGCCTTCAAAATTCGCAAAATGAAATGACGATATAAGGTCACGCTGAAGACCTTTCTCTGGATGTTATTTACACGACAGACACGAAGTTCAGCGGCTGATTTAATGCACAGCAGCAATATCCTCGGACTACTTCTATTAAAACACATTGGGGCTATTTTCCCCACCTTAAAGGCAATTTACAGTGTATGAATAATGAGTATTTTCTGGAGGCAGAGAAACAGATCATCTTCCCTAGGAAGACGTTTAGAATACAGCTTCCCCTTTGATCTGGCACGGTGCCTTCCCAGCAAGGCAGAAGTGGAATTTCTGAGATCTTTTTATGAATAAGGAATAAAAGACTCACGAGTTGGAATAGTTTTGTAGCTTCCAAAAAGGCACATCAACTGGAGACAGAGATAGTCCAGGCTACGTACCTCAGTTTGCACATGATCTATTGCCTCCTTTGCTCCAGGAGGAGAGAGCCAGTTCCTAGCAAAAACAGCTCTCCCCATCTTACCTCAAGAAAAACCTGTCAGGAAAGAAAGAGCCTAGCAAGTTTTCACTTTGGCCTTTGAAGTTCTTCCTTGGCTGACTGATGCTCGCCCATACATAACTAGAAGAAAGGACTTCCATTGTGCCGCTCTTTACACCAAGTGTATTATTCTCCAGACAAAAGCTTTCGAGTCTAACTTTTAAACACACCTCTCTTTAGGGTGTACTGTTTCTAAGCCATAAAATCTTTTTTGTTCATTAGGAAAAAAAAAAAAATAGACAGCTTTTCCCCCTCAGGCAATCTACTCTGCTTGTTAGTTTTTTGTATTAGTTTTTACCAACGGATCCCGCGGCCGCACAGCAGTTAGCAGCAGAACAGCCAGTTCTTGTCCTCAGAAATACAGCCTTTTTCCCCAGCGTAGTCTCCGGTGGCTGATCCAGCCCGGCTTTAAACATGAAACACGACCATTGTAGGAACTCCCTGGTTTTAGAGGAGACCTGGTGAATAATCGCCGTCCCTGAAAACATCTCCAACATCTGGCAACTTGCTGCTATTTGCAGGGTCTGTGTGCTGGGTCAGGGCAGGGATGCAGGAGCAGGGCAGAGGGTTAAGCAATGAACATGCTCAGCACCTGCTTGCTCTCTGCCTGATTCTAATCAGTATTCTCCTCTCACGCCCAGGAATGCTAGAATTCCCCTGTTTCCTCAGAAAAACACAAAACTTTTCCCCCTGAAGGAAGATGGGGGGGGGGGGGGGGGG
>VZSF01009655.1:242792-254970 GCA_013398295.1 Chionis minor
GGGGGGGGGGAGAAAGAGAAAAAAACATAGTTTAAGATCTGAACCAAATTTCATTAAAGACAATGCAAGTCTTGCCATTAAACTGAATAGGCTTTTTTGAGGTTTATGAGAAATCCCATATGCTTGACACTATTAATTAGAGGAATTAGCGGTGTTAAAAAAAACCCAAAACACACGAAACAAACCCCACAATTTTACTGTTTATATAACTGACTATAACAATGCCATTTTCCTTGAAGCTCTAGAAATCAGTAAAAACTATTTGTATCAGCAACTCTGGAAATCAAATCTTGCCTTACTGCAAGTTGTACTGCAGTTGCACATCTAAAATATTTTCTTTTCTTTTCTTTTATAAGACCTGTTGACAAGTTCAAGCCAGCCTATCAACTGGAACTGGCTCCTCAGTTTCTTGGCTCATAGTTTATGTCCGAGTCACTAGACTATTTCTCTCTGTCAGGAAACATGTTTATAAGAGAAAGCACAGATTTAATTTTTAAAAAGTTTAAAAACAAACCAAAACAAGTTCATCTGTAACCAGTCTGCGTAACACAAAATCCCACCGCTGAGAAAGGCACTGTTGCATACAGATTTTGAAAACTAGTTTTAAACTATGAATACCAGCAATATACAACAAAAGAATATGTAAAGCATCATTTGTCTCCTTTTTCTGCTCAGTTCATACTCCTCTCTTCACAAGTACATTGGTTAAAAAAAATCCAATTTAAAAAGAAATTAAATGTTTTAAGCAGCTATCCAGAAATTATGGTATGTTCTTAGTCAATGCAACAGCAACACCCAGTTCTAGAAGAGAAAACAGTACAAGACCCGAGTGCCCAGTCACAACCACATAAATTTCAAGCATCAAACATTTGCTTGGAACCCAAGATTATTTGCATATACTGTTGAATAGATTTTCCACACCCCATATTTGTGAAAATTGCAGGCTATTCATGGGAAATGCAGCAAAACCAGCAAAAAGTATGTACCATTAATTGCTGTACTGCGCTAAACACACTGGGGCTTAGACCCCCAACGTAAATTGCGGCAACACCTCTGAATTCACTAATTTAATCCGAGACCACACTAGTTATCAATCTGCGTTTGCTGTAAACAACAATAATAAAAGCATGAGAAATAAAACTGCTGAGTCTTGATCTACTTCATCAAAACGCACTCACCTGCTGGTCGGAGCCAGGGGTCGCCGCGTTACTCCGTTCAGTTCAGGGGTGCTCCAGGCCATGGGCCACCGGACCAGAGGGCACTCACTAGCCCCTCTACAAGCAGCCTAGTGCCCCCCACATTTGCTGCCCCACAGACTGGCAGCCCAACTGCTCTTCCAAGAAGAGGTTACGCTCCTTTCTAGCCACAAAGCAGCCGTTCTAAACCTTCCTTTCATCTGGATTTGCAGTTTCAACAGATCTGATCTTATATAACGCTTTTGATTCCTGGATCCCAGACGTTTAGAAACACCCTTAAGGGGGGGAAATACTGTTGATCCCATTTCTAACCAAAAAAATAAATTAAAAAAAAAACAAACCCCAAACCAAAACACCTATGCAAAGATACAAGGAGAAGATTTAGGCAAACAGAAGGAGCTGACACAGCCAGGTCTCCTACACACCAGACCCTTCTCCACTGCACACGCTGCCAGGGGACACAGCAACAGGCGAGAAAAAAAAAAAAATTAAAAAAATTAAGGCAAGTGTAGAAAGTAAGGAACAACAGCTTCTTCCTGCTTGGGGGGCTCATGACCAAGCAGAGGCAGAGAGCAGTAACCGGGGAGGGGGTACTGAGTCCCACCTCAGCTGGCTCCAGGCACAGGCAACGCAGAGAGTTGCTCTGAGAAACACAGAGCAAACCACACCAACTCAAACGAGTTCCCTTCCAAACCAAACCCAACTCTCCTAGCACTAATTCTGCCATGACCACTTTTTTCTTGTTTGTTTGTATTTAGGGGTATCGCTTACTTATAAACACATTAGTCACCAAGATCACTCTTTCCTACTCAAAAAGGGTATTAAAAAAGCTCCCTCATCCCACCCCAAAGACGCAGAACCACGCTCACCACGGTGCAGCCAGAAGATTGTTAAAGCCTATGGAAAGATGCCTTTGGCAGCCCCTTTCCTGCAGCTGTGGGAATTCCAGCAGCAAACCAGCGCCGGCTGTGCAAGTGTGTGTGGGGGGAGCCATTTATCCCAAATCCCTGGCACCGAAGGCACCCACTCAAAGAGCTGAATGCCACCAAGTACAAAACACCACCTACAAAGCAGGACTGCCACCACGGCGTCCCCACCTGGAGAACGCAACAGTCCTGTGGAAGTCTAAAATTCACATTTAACAAAGAAAAGAAAATCACTTACAAGTCTCCCAGAAGAGAAGGGCAGAGGAGGGAGCTCCCAGGCTGGAAACAGGGTAGCGCCAGCTCCCGCCCGGGCCGGGAGCCACCCCTGGCGTTAGGGGTGCTGTACCCAGCCCAGCATCCCTGCAGGGCTCTCCCTGCTGCGGTGAATTCCCACCCGGAGAAGCACAATGGGTCTTTTAACCAAAGGATCTGAGCGGGCAAAACTGGTCCAAGGCATCCCAAGGGCACGCCGCTCCTCAAAACCCCCCAGGCTGGAACAGGAGGAGTAAAAAGTAGCAAGAAAACAAAATGCATCCAAAGGAGGGTTCGCCCTTTGCTGTCCTGGGAAAACTGTCATTCCACATGCCCTCCCAATGCTAGCCAGTGGCCAAAAAAGTAAGTGCCAAGTGGCCTATTCCTGTCAGAGAGTGACTTCTGCATGATGATAACCCCCGAGACTGGAAACAGGTGAATCCCTACTCCACTCTTTGATCACCTGGAGGATTTTTTTCCCCCCCTTATAGGACTTTTCTGGGGTGTTTTATTTTTTATTTATAACTACCATCATCTGGATCCAGATACTGGATATATTTAGGATTCTTTTAATACCCACTCTAAATTTTTGTCTCTGATTTACTCTCCCTGGGCTGACAAGTCTGTTCCCGATGTCAGATTAAGAGAAATATTTATGTCATCAATCATCACTCCATCTTTTCACAGTGACTTTGAATCCTGGCTTGTTTTAAGTTGTTCCTTGGCCAAGCGACCTCTAAGAGTTTGGAGAAAAAAAATCCTCTTTACGCCTGTCATTGTGTAGGGTTTGACAACCGTTCGAACTAGAGCGATTTCTTGCCCAAAATTTTCATTTGCTGTGTTGATTAGGACGAGGGGCTGAGGGGAGGAATGAAGTTTCGGAGGAGAGCCCCTCGCCGTACCCTTCAGCCAGGGAGGAGCCAGAAACCAAAGGCGCAGGCAGTGCTCTGCCTCCCGTCCTGCCGGAGCAGATTGGTTACAGAGCTTCTCGCAGCAGAGGGCCAACCGTTTTGTTTGCCTTTTTTTTGCTAAATCATGTGTTAGAAAATTTTTAAGCGCGGTTCTCTAAAACATCTCGTCTCAATTTGCGCTGCTCGTAACGTTTTATTTTAACTGCGCATCCTTGCCGTGTCAGATCTCTTGTTCGTCAACGAAAATAGATGTTTAGTGCTACAAAGCCTTGCCGAGTCTGAGAAAGCAAATGAGTTCCTTCAAATCTGAAACGTAATTAAACTTTCGTATCAGGGCCAAATTCAAGCCTCAGCAACCTGCATCACCCTTGATGAGAGCAGGGGCTTGCTCAAATGCAAAATGACGGTACAATTCGGTCTCAAGAAACTTTTTCAACATAGAAGGGAATAAGAAAAAGATAAACAAAATGTCTGCTATATGCAGCCATTTTGCACGCATTTTCACCGGGAGAAGGGAGCATCCCGAGGGCCAGCAGTATTTTTTGCTGCTTGAGTCCCCGCTGGGCACCAGCTCGGGGCAGGTTGTCCCAAATCACCTGCCCCAGCGCCCACCATAGGCAGGTTATGCCTGTCTCCCAGCTCTTCAGAAGAGGTGGACAAGCAGCTAGTTTTGGGGGCTTTTTGAAACGTAACACCATCTTTGTTGGAAAACAAATTGTGGGTGCTAATGCAACAGGCGTTTGTGTGATTTTCTGTCCAGCTTGCCAAATATTTGAGTGTTTTTGCTTGATCGTCTCGATTTAAAAGCGAGCAGATCCGATCAGCTGTGCTAAACCAGGGATGAACCCACAGGGCTTTTTCCTAACTGGAACATCTATCTTATGATCTTCTAAAGATATTCCTAAATGTTTTCTTCTATTATTCTCCAGTTCCACAGACGGCAGCGAAGAACACAGTTAAGCTATATACCATACACAAAATAGCTAACGTAGGCAGCAAGAGAGGTGAGAGCAGGCAATGCTTTTCTCTGCACCTCATGTATTAAAAATTTAAAGAAAAATGTGCAGAAATTTTGTAGACGTCCTCTCCTCCAAAATACTGTACCATAAAGGTTTGGTGACTGCTCACTGACAACATCACTGCTTGTGTAACCCGTCCTTAGCCAGAGAACTTTCCTGGCTTTAGTGAAACGATTAGAAGTGGGTGAGTTAAGTTTGCAGGATGGCAGTTATTTGAAACTATCCCTTCTTCCGTGTAAATACCGGTGATCTAATTCAGCATTTGCTCACACGCCAGCACCGGTACACCAGCTGCAATGGAGTTAATCTTGATTTATACCTTGGGATTTTTTGTTGTTGTTGTTTTGTTTTGGGTTTGGGGATTTTTTTTCAAAATCCATACTTTGCAGGATTTCGTTGTGAAAATAGGGTATTTCACCTTCCATTTTCAAATTTCTTTAGCTAAACTTTTGCCACTTCCCTTTTCTCTGTCAAAATGCCTCCTTTCTGAAAGCAATTTACTTTGCTGTTCATGTAACGAGCGGGAAGCTGACTTCCAGCTGCTTCTCTGCAGGTTTTTCCCTGCCGCTCAGCCTGACTGGGGGGGCTGGGGGGGATGTCAGAGCCCTCGTCCCACCAACTGCTTCCCCCGCTTCATGCTCCAACTCCTCAGCACTTCACACCAGCCCAACCAACCAGGCTTTGGTTAAAAATGAGAAGGAAGTCCTGCCACATCAGCTTCAGTAAAAAAGGGATTTTCCGTGGAAGCATTCCCTGCTACCCCGTTAGCCTGATTTCCATATCGGTGCTACTGCCTCACAGGGGGTGTATGGATTATACATTGATTACATTTTTAACAAAGAGAGTAATTTAGCCAGAAGAACTCTAGTTGTTATTGCTTTTCTGGGCTGGTATATGGAACAGATCCCGATTATATTGGCATGAACAGTCCTACTCATTTAAATACGGTGAATAAGATTTGACAGAGGCTGAATAAGCTGTCTGCCTGCAGAAATGTCAGCTGCTGACAGTTTATTCCTCACACGATTCAAAGCACTGTGATCTATGTGACGTTATATCTGATAAAGAAATTACTACATAGTCAGTTTTGGATCAGACATCCAACATGAGGCATATCCTAAATACAAAAATCCTTAAGACAGGTCCTTATATGGACTTGTGCATGATAGAAATACGGGTTGTGTTTGGCAGAAAGTCTACATCCAGGCAGATATCCATAAGAAAAAAAAAAAAAAAATCAAAAAGGTAGAATGTGTATCACTCTCCCCACTGCAGCTCGCTGTGAAAATGAACAAGCTGAGTTCACGGACTTTAAGGAAATTTGTACCTAAAATGCTTTCAGAGAATTTTAGCTGTTACTGTGGGGGAAAATGTCTCCTGAAGTAGCTGAGTACTGGTAAAGTACGCACTGACTGATATTTTACTCAGAGATAACCAGACAAAACGAAAGCAACGTGTATTTAAGAAAGGGAATGAGAAAATGCTGATTAAAAAAATTCTGGTTTAGCCCTTTACTCGGCTGCCCGTCACTACAGCGGAGGAGGCTCACCACGTAAAAATCCAAGGGGCGCCAGGAAAGGCTCTCCAGCTTTACCAGGAGTCATACTACCGCTTGTGAAGCCACATTTCTGCGTCCAGCTATGCCAGTGGAAGCAGCGGGACCTGGACCTAAGGCTCACGTACCCTACAATTCAGATGAAACTTCATATCACAATTACAAGCCAACATAACACATCCAGATTGCGCAGCCTCTTCTACTGAGGATCTGGGGGAATGTATTTGACTACCTCTGAAATAAGTATAGTTTTCTGTAATGCAACAAGGAGCCGATTATTCTCACAGACTCTTGCTTGCTTTTCAGCCCAGCACGGCTGACCCCACTTTCCCCACTTTTTGGAGGAGCAGCAGTACGGCTATACTCACCAATACAAGTGAGGTCTATAAAACCAAAAGTGCAGAAAACGCACAAAGAAATGCTGCAAGCTCGTTTGTGTCCCCTTTCTACTGAGCGCCTGGAGAACCGGCTGGCTTCTCAAACTCCCTTCCTGTTAGTGGCAGCCCAGGACCATTTATCTCCTCTGTGGTTTGGTACAAAAAAAAACTTTTTTTTTTTTTCTTTAGACTGCATTCATCCAAAACATTACACGCAATAAAATTAGTTTCATTAAGATTCAGTGAAATACCACGTATTTTACCTGTTGTAATAGCAACATTCCAGTGCATTGTATACTAAAAATCAAACGATTCAAACAAAACCAAATCCACTAATGCCCACCAAACTGTAAGAGCGTACAGTGCATACATCCAACAGACCATGCAAAATAAGGATTCCATTCAAATTTCACATCTCATTAAAGACAATTTGGCCATTAATCCATATGGGTTTAGGAGCAAAGAAGGATTTTCCAAGACAGATAAAGTGAAATGATCCTCCTTTGATCTCCGAGGTTAAGAATCAGCAACAATGGAAGATGAACAACAAGGGGCAGAACTACTGGCCTTTTTATGTGCCACAATGGCATCAGCAAACAACTACTTAATCAATATTTGGCCAGGGACACTGAAAACTTCCTTTTCAAATTTTAATTCCTAGTTGTAAAACAACTGCAGGGCAACCAGCAAGATAAGACATTAAACTGACTGCTTAATTGCCTTTTACTGTCTTACTAGTTATATATGCACATTCTTAATAGTTTGTGAATCTTTATTTACTAGGATGAATAAACGACCTATCGACAATTACATCAAACTCCACTAACCAAATAATCTCGGCGCATGACACACTTTAACTCTAATGTGTCCTCAGTGAGTTTTAATTTCATTACGCTTCACTTTTTTTTCTAGGCAGAGTGATTTAAACTGAATTAGTTTAACAGCATGGGGCAGGAGTACTCCAGGGCAAGGCGAGTCAAATGCGGCGCTCTCACCACGCTGAACAAGGTCTTGCGGTGAATTATGTTACTGTACGTCATTTTTATTAGCCAGAGAGCTCAGCCTTTGGGGAACACTTGGAAGTATCCTGCATTTTTCTTTATATATTTTGTTCTTTCTTTAGCCACATGTGTTTGTTACATAGGATTTAAAGTGACATTTACATGGAGAAATTCACATTGACTGGCTTGCTCTGATTTATTGCTTTGTGTTTCACTCAATTTCTTCTTAAATTAACCAGAGAGCACTTTGTAGTTCTGCTTCGTTTCCCAATGCAGTTTTATTACACAGCCCTGGGGACTCGTGATAATTTATCACTATCAACTTTATTGGCTTCCCTCTTCTAAACCCCGTTCCAACCCTTATCAATAAGTAAACCTAATACCAAACTAAACCTTCCCTGAGTAAGTGTTAGATAGAAGCACCAGCTTTGACTGATACAACAGGGAATTACTATGCAAAATCAGACACGGAAAATAACCTGTTTTAAGGATTTCATCAGCATCAACTTTTACTTTCAGCATTATTTTCTCTTTTTTTTTTTTAAGAAGGAGAGGGAGAGGGGGGAAGGGTTTGGTCCGAGATGAAAGTAAGAAGGAAATAAAGGAGGCAATTTAGTCCGCCATAGCCTGAATTGCTCTCAGTACAGCCAAGGGTAGAGGCTTGGGATGAGTAGGGCCCTTTTTGGACGGGTGCGCATGACTCGGGGAGGATCCGCCAGGACAGGGCCCGGGGGCCAATTCCACCGGCCGGGAACAGAGGACCCCTTTGAGGGGCGAGCGGGGGGGTCCCGGCCCCGGCCCCCCCCCAGCCCCAGCCAGCGCCGCCCACTCGCAGCGGCTCCAGCACCAGCTCTACGCCCCATCCTTGGAGCGCCGAAAGCCAGCGGTTTCTGCCCGAAAACAACAGCTATCTTATGGAGCGGGGAGTTATCAGATTAGTCAGCAAACCATGCCGCGCAGAACTCCCCCGCTAAAGGTACAAGCGGCTCCCTCTTCTGTAGCGGGTATGCTAAAAATACGCCCCAATGTGCCATATAAAGGCACAAAAGTTTCTCTTTCATGTTCTTTATTTATGGCTTATGCCTTTAAGAAAAATATATCACGCATGCAGAAACACAGATACGCTATTATAGAATTATAAGCTTCCCGATACGCATCGTGACAATCAAGGTTTTCTTTAAATATATATCCCAAATGAGAGTAGAGGCTGACACTGACAGAAATGCCGGAATACGGCAAAGTGGGCTGCACATGTGGCATCTGTAAACGCCGGCAAGAGAATCGGATTTAAGTGTCTGCCAACAGAGACTGAAATAGAATCACAGCGGGGCATTGAAAGTTTACCTACACTTATGTAAGTGATGGGAGAAATGCCCAGCCACATGATAGACTCTTTCTATTGCACATTTTTCAAAAATATCATGTTTCTCTTCTCTCTAATCCCACGCTGCTCTAAGTAGTCCCCAAATCCCAAATCTCGAATTAGCTACCATTAAAATTACAGCAATTGTTATCCTTGCCCTCGGAAAAAACGCCTCTCCCCGAGACACCCAAATGCCCACAGCGAGGAGGGGATTTCGCGCAATGTCAGCAAATGTCCGACACTAGATTACGTGCTCCCGAGCAGGAGAGCTCCGTGCCCAGCCCCAGGACCTGCTTTCTGACCTAGGCAAAAGCCTTCCCTTGCTTCTCTCTGCACCCATGCTCCTGCTGCTGGGACATCTCGAGCCCCGGAGGCCAGAGCTATAAAAAAAACTACTCAAACCATAAAAGACTCCAAAATACTGCACTTTTTTTCACTCCGTAACAAAGGCACTCCCACAGAGAGCTGCCACGCTGGGATTTTGCTGCACCCCACTGGGATAACCTTGGGACATACCGCAAGCAACCCAGGCGTCGGGGAGAGCACCCGAGGCGCCCCCCGCCACAGCAGGTCTCCCGGCCGGGCTGGTGGGCGCCGGCAAATATGATCCTGCCGCATCAAAATCCTCAGGAGCGCTGCCAGAGCAGGATCAGACCCGATGATTTTTATAGACGGGGTGAAATGGAAGCTCCTCTGCTGGCAGTGGGAGATGAAGCAGAACCCGTTTTGTTGGCCGGGTAGGGAAAGCAGCGGTGGAGTTATTTTATGGTTGTTTTTTCTCTTGCGACGAGCTCTCCGGCGTGTTGTCCCTATAGCATCACGCTATACTACACGGTGTGTTGCCCCTATAGGGTCACACTCTACTACACGTTAAGGCATGTGTACGGCAACGAGTCCTTCCCTGAGCAGCAGCTCTCTCGGCCGCAGCATCCCAGCCACTCCAGCAGTGAGACGAAGCAACAGCTTGCTGCTGGCGGGGAGGGGGAGCAGGCGCTGCTGCGCGGAAGAGCACGCTCTCCCTCTCCCTCTCCCTCCGACTGCCAGACCTTCCCAGGCACGGCCACAGCACCGACGGGATTGCCAAGCCGCCACTGGCACGGCGCTGCCCAGCCACCTTCATCCAGCAAAACCCCATGTGCACAGGATAGAGCCGCACCACCCCGTTCAGTCGGGGGGAATTTTGCTACGGACTGAGCTCAGAAGACGCAAAAGCCGACACTCGCGTCCGCAGACAGGGAAGGAGAGGGTACGTGGGAAGGCAGAACGCAACCTCCTCGTAGGGCCGTACTGGGGGGCACGGGCAAGCCCCCGTTCGCAGTGAGGCACCGCCAGCCCCAGTGCTTTTCCCGCAAGACCCTGGGGCTGCCCCAGGCTGGCGGGCAGCAGCCACGCACCGACACCGACTTACAGCAGATCAGGAGCCCCGCTTCAAAGAACAGGAAGAGTATTTCAAGGAGAAGTAAAGGGGTGGGTTACATTGGTAATAATTTTTTTTTTTTGCTGTCTCGATACTGTTCCATAAAGCAGGGATATTATCAAGGCTTCCTATCTTCTGGTTTTAACGTCTGTTGAGAAATTCAAGAAGGCAGAAAAGCTAGGTATTTTAAAACGACTACGCACCGAGTGTAGCTATTTTTTCCGTTGGTGTACGCCCCACTCAGAACAATTCTCTGTCACAGGAGGCTCAGGGTGGGGGGAAACTCTGTGACCCATCGTACAGGGGCAATCAAACTGCCTTCTGACCTTAATCTATTACTTCGTTAGTGTCTTCTGCGTGTTTGTATACACACATCCACACCAACACAGACACACAGAAGATGAGGCTTCCCTGAAAGCTTTAGTAACAGAGTTGAAAACTGAGTTTTGGGAGTGTTTTAGGGTTTGTTCCTACACAAGGAGACAGCCTGCTTTTGAAGAACTGGTTTCAGTTGTCCTTCTTGAATGGCATTCAGCACTTCTAAATGTCTAGAAATGTTAGAAACACTTTCTAGGTAAAACCAGCCACTTTTTCCACGGTGGAGAGAGTCCATAAAACTGTGTGGAGCATCAGCTATTAGGGGCTCATTGAATAATTCATCCCTCATTGCAAGCCCATAATGTCTTTTCTCGGCCTTTTGTGGGGCTGTTTTCTCTTCTTTTCTCCTTGAATTATAAAAAGGTTGCCTTCTTTTGTTCACATCAAGCTGCTGCTAGCTGAAGCTTTGTCTGTGCAAAGCCAAAGTGTGAGTTTCAATGGACTCCCCCCTCTTTGTTTTCCAAGTTCATCTCCAAGTGTAGATTGTGTATAGAAGGCCTTCTTTGTAAAAGCTGGAAAAGTTGTACAAATGTTTGACCAGCTCATTTGGTACTTTTGTCTCGCCTTCACCAGTGCCTGTGCATGTGCTGGGCAGCCACTTCCACGCAGAGGCCGCCCAGCCGGGCCCTCTCCTGCCCTTGCGCTCTGCTCCGGCCAGACAGCCGGGCACAACGGCAGCGGGGCCAGCGGCTGCCCCCGGAGCAGCCCTTCTCCTCCGCGTTCTTCGGGCCGCAACCTCCTCGCAGCCCCTGGCCAACCACCCACACAAGCTTTTCCCAGCAGTTCGAGGAGGAGAAGTGGAACGCGCGGCTCCCTGCCCTGCCATGCCCTGCCCACGGCGGCGGAGGCGCGAGGCTCCACAGCCTTCGGCTGCGGCCACGGCCTTTTGCTTGCCTTGGGCTGGCAAAGCAGCCCCTGCGTAGCCGCGCCAGGGGCTCGGCGGACGGCTCCAGACCTCCCTGCTCCCCGTCCCTGCTACCGAAAGCCAAACCAATGGCAGCCTCCATCTTTGCCCCCGCCACCGCGCCATTCCCGCACGCTGGTTGTATCAGTGCGGGAATGCGATGGGATGGGAACGTGGCAGCCGCCCCATCGGGGCTAGCTCCTCGCCCTACGCCTCCCGCTGCACTGGTCCCAGGATGACCTCCGGGAGGAAGAGGAGGGAAGGGGGAGAGCGATACCCACCAGCACCCTGGGCTGGCACTGGCTGGTCCCGGGACTCCACAGAGAGTGGGGGGAAATGGGACTTTACCTCTTTCGCTGAGGATGCCGTCAATACTGTGCTTGGCCTTCTTGTCGCCTTCCTCCGCCTCCTTCCTTTCCAGCTCGGCCTCCTCTTCCTCGCCTTTCCCGAACTTGCTCCGCAGGATGCGGCTGATGGAGCTCACTTTGGGGGGGGAGCGCAGAGCTGTGGCCGGGCTGGTCTCCAGCAGCCCCCCAGGGCGGACAGGCCGGGGAGCCGAGCCCCGCACCCCTGCCGCTGCCCTGCTTCCCCCCCCCCCGGCCGAACCCCGCACCCCTGCCGCTGCCCTGCTCCCCCCCCTCCGGGCCTCTGCCAGCCGGGGCTTTTGCGGGGGCGGCCACCCGCTCCCCTCCCCTCCGCTCCCCGCGGGGCTTTTCCCGGGGCTCTGTCCCGCACCGCGCCCCAGCGCAGCCACGGCATCCCCGCAAGTAGGTTTTTCTTTTCCCGAGCCCGGGCCGGGGGTGATGAGAACGAGCCCAAGGACACCCGCACAAATACCGCCCCTGCTCCGTGTGCCTCCCCCGCCCCCCCCCCCCCGCT
>VZSF01009656.1:2364-122364 GCA_013398295.1 Chionis minor
CGCGGAGACCCGCGGTAAACACTTCGGAAAAGCCCCGTTGCCCTCCCCGCGCCGCAGCCGCGGGCTCGGCCGCTCCGCGCAACCCCCGCGCAGCTCCGCGGAGCCCCGCGCAGCCCCCGGAGGAGCCGCCTCCTGCGGCCGGTCCCGCTCCCCCCTTCCCCACGGGAGCGGGGGGCTGCGCCCACGGCAGCTGCTGGCTTATTTTTAGAGCATTTCCATTCCTCCGGTTAATTTTAGATCGATTCATTATTTAGCCCCAGTTCGCCTTTAGGGGAAACCCAAGCTGGGGGCGGCCGGCGCTCCGCGGCCGCGGGACTTTCCCCCCGGGCGACTTGCGCGGCCGCGCAGGGGAGGGCAACTTCGGGACCCCCCCCCCTGCTCCCTCAGGGATGGCGCAGGGGCGAGGGACCGGCGTTTTCGCGCTGGCCATTTGCCTCCCCCGGGAGCTGAACGGGCGTGAGGAGGGATGCTGGTGGCGGGGGACACGGCGGTGGTGGCTCTGCTCGGCTCCCAGGGGGACAGCCCTGGATGGGGACACGGGCAGGAATATCCTGGGGACTGGGCAACGCCAGGCAGCAGTGCTCGGGTGTCCCCACAGCGCTCGGGTGTCCCCACAGCGCAGCCTCTCGGGACTCCCCAAATAACATGGAAACGGTGAGAAGCTCGCCCAGTGCAGCCTGGAGATTCGGGCGCTTCTCAAAGCAGGGAAAGGGGAAAATTAATCAAATAAGTTAAAATACAGCACGGTTATTGGGCAAATTGGGCTGCCTGAGCAGAGGAACGGCTGATTTAGTGGAGTTAGCTGAGATTTGAAAAAACCCCACCCCAAAACCAAACCAACCCCCAAACCCCGAACACTAAACCAGTTGGCAGTTGTTCTATCAAAATTTGTTTATTCTTCACATTTTCAGTTTGCAAATCCCCGCTCGAAACAAAGGGATAGGTGTCCCCAACCTGTGCCTGCCAACACCCCGTGCCTGCTCCACAGCCCCGCATGGTCCCGGGGGGCGCCCAGCAGCCACCGTTCCTGGAAGGGCCCTGCTCATGTCCCCTCCTCATCTGTCTCCAACAAAATGGCTAAAACTCATCCCCTAAAACACCCTGTCAAATCCCCGGCCCCGAAGGAGGCTCCTGTACTGTGAGGCATAACAAATACACAGGAACAAAAAGCAGAGGCAAGTCTCAAAAAAACCCCCCAACCCTTTAAATTTGCTTTATTTGACTTTATCGAGGGAAGGGATGGGTGGGAAGGGGTGGGTGATCCTGGCCCAGCTCTGGGGGTGGCAGCCCCCAGCCCGGCTCCGCACCCAGCAGCTTTCCAGGCTGTGAGGTCCTCACTCTCCGGCGTGTGCTCCGGGCAATGGCTGGTCAGGGAAACAATGCGCTTGGGCCATCGCTGCTCCTTGAAAATCCAGGGATGTCTCCACACATGGCAGGACAGGGGAGGCTCGATGGGCTTGAAGATCCATTTTCTGTGGAGATGCCTTTATTTGTCTGGGAAAGAGGAGTAAATCAACACGACAGAGTATTTTTCCCTTCATCTATGCATGGCCCAAAGGGACGGTGCGAATGGCACCGCCGATTTGGGAGCAAACATGGGGGCACGCCTCAAAAAGAGGGGACGCAACCCAAAAAGAAGAGAAAATCTCCAAAGGAGGGTGCGCAGAGGTGGAAGCTCATTCCAAACCGCTGCCAGTGTGTGTTTTTATCCTGGCTCTGCAGGTAGGCAGAAGGTGTGAGGAAGGCACAGTGGTTTTTTTCTCCGTTGTTCCCCTTGCCCGTGAGATGCAAACCGCTGAGAAGAAGCTAAGAGGATTTCCAGGGATGTGAGGAAATCCCTTTGTCGAAACCAGCATCGCTGGGAGCCCTCCGTGGGCTGGCCCAGCCCTCTGTCCCAGCGTGACGCTAACGCGTATTTAACCCGGAGACGCTCCCGTGAGGTTTGGCGCATGGCGAGAGCGCCCGAGGAACACCATGAGCTGATTCAGGATTTATTTTTACGACTCGGCGCAGCCAGGACATCGGCGGGAACCAGCTTCCCCTCCACGTGCTCTCATGCTTCCCAGGGCTTCGTTTGTTTGTTTTTTCCAGGATAGTTTTGTAAGCCGTTCCTCTGGCTCGTGTATAACACCCCGGATTCCCTTTATTAAGCACGGCAAGACAAGCGGTGAATTATGGCTGTTGTTAATAAAATTACTCTGCTAATATTTTTCCCCAACACATTGGATATTATTGATAGGTAGCGGATGAAACCCCTCTTGACGCCGGCGGCCGGCGCAGGGCCCATGCATCACCGCAGCTCCACGTACACCATCCAAATGGGGCCTTGGTGGGGCGTAAGTGGTGCACAGGCCTTTTATGGGCCTTCTGCAGAACGGTGAATTTTACCCAAAATGCAGGTTAAAACCCATGCTAGGTATTAATGTAATCAGGTCCATAATCTCGCTATCAAAAACTCCCCAAGCACCTCTTCACCTGCTAAACCAGGTAGCTCCTTTTCTGGAGAGTGCTGTAACATGTTTTAGGGGACTCTCCGCTTTTTTTTTTTTTTTCTGTAAAGAAAATACGCGTTGCTAAACCTCTCCAAGTCCTGGCTTAGCAGCAGAGCAAAGGGAGTCACCGAAGGACCGTCTTGACTTGCCACGTGTCTGTGCCGGTCCAACATTTTCCTCCTCCACCTTCTAAATACAGAATTGGGTTATCACAATTTTTCTACGAAAAGCGGGTGCGCTCCACAAACTTCTTAGAAACAGAACCAGCAGCTTCAGAAAGAAAAAAAGCTGTGGTTTTTTTCTTCTTTTTTCCCCCCAATTCATTTTTTTTGGCCAAAATACTTTTTTTTCTAATGTTTTGGGGCACTGTTTCCAGCAGAGCTGCTTCCTGCCATTCCCCACAAAGCAGCTTCATCAGTTTGACCACTAAGTGAATTCACTTTAGATTCTTCACTTTATTAAAGGAATCTTTATTAAACATTTTATTAAAGTACTCCAGTGCCTTCCAAGGCGTGTTGTAAGACATGTAAGTTGTAAGATTTCGGAAGCTTTTTTGATGGATCACAGGCAGCGCCGAGCCTGGATGAGCGTTTCTAGCACTTGCGTGATGAAAACACGCGCTGACAATTCAGCTCCTGCCTGGGACAGGATGGATAAAACCAAGGAGGGTTTTAATTTTGACAAAAAACTCATTAAAGTATTTCCAATTGAAAGGGGAGGATGTGAAGAACGAGTGTTTATTCCTTAAATCACAACAACATTATATTTTTTTAATTGGATTTCTTGCTTTTGCCCAAGTAAGAAAGGTTTCCAGAAGGAATTCCAGCTGAGGAGGTGATGAAACAGTGTATTGAGCTCATCAGACAGTATTTACAGTCTGTAAATAAAGCTTATTTAGGGGCTCTTGTTAAAATATTACATGATGGAGGAGTTCAACAGGCATGTTTAAATGGATTCTAAGCAACTGGGCAGCGAGAAAATATGTCTGTGGGACCACGAAACATTTATCTGTCCAGAAGGAGAGGGGGAAAAAAAAAAGCCAGGAATGATCTATCATAAGGGAGGAAATCTGCACCTCGGCATTTGCCAAAATGTCTTAATTGCTTTGTAAACTCATCTAAATAAATAAAAGGCGGAGGGCTGTTGCAGCTTTCTGCTACGAAGGAGCGTGGTCTACGTGGCAGGGGATAAAAGACCTAATCCTGCCCAGGGCTGGGCTCGCTCCCATCTCGGGGCTGCCGCGGGGTTTATCGCTGCTGGTGCGGGAGGGTGGGAAGTTTTCCCAGCTCTGGGCACGGAGGGGGCCATGGGGATGCACAGGGGCCATCGTCCCATCGGCTGGGCAGCTGATGTGGGGAGCGATCCCCTGCACCAGCCCTTGGTCATGGACAGGGGCCACCCGGGCGGCTTTCGGCTCCGCTGGAAACTCTCACAACCGTCGCGGCTCCTCTTGACTCAGGTTTTTTACTGGTGCTTAAGTTTTACTGGTGAAAATGGCTCTGCGCGATACTTGAGGACTCACCTTGAGGACTTGCACAGCACAGGGCACCTTCTGTTTCCTTGGGTTTATTTACAACTTCCAAATTTGTAGGGTTTTTCCCTACTTCCCTTGGGAAGATACTCCACTGCCTACGAGACGCTTCTCCTTGTAGTAGGTCTACATAGGCCATTTATTAATTTTACCTCATTACTGCTTGTTACACCTCTTAGCACCAATGCAGAGTTAATGTTCATTCATAATAAGAAGACATTTGTGCTGACATAAAGCTTTCAAGCCAGCGATCTCAAAACACCGAATGGAAATAAATGAATTTAACTTGCGCAACTCATTTAACTACGGAAAAGCGTTATTGTTCCCCTGTGCTGCAAGGGGAGATACTGAGGTTCAGAGGGAGCAAGCCCAGTTAGTGCCCAACACCCAGGTCTGTCCTCATGGGATTGTACCCTCACCCTTCTGCAGGCTCTGCCAAGTCCTCCTCATCCCTGGCTTTTATTCTCTGCCCTGCTCCAAATAAGTGGGGAGATGGCTTTTCTCCTTAAAATCCAAAAGAGATCGTTTCCCAGGCCACGAGGACAGGCTGCGTTTCACCCTAAGAGCGTTGGGTCCCCAGAGCGCTGCGGCAATGCAAAAGGACTTTGTGGATTGACTTCCATTATGCGCTTATTTGGTCCTTCCTGGCTGTGGGGTTAGAGGTTACGGACTGGTGCCCAAGAGCAGGCTCTACACTCTCCAGCCTTTCCCGGAACCGCCCAGAAATTGGAAACGGCTGGAGTTTTTCAAAGGTGAATATAGTTATTGGGTCCCTGTGCCCATTGGGACCTGTCTCTGTGTATCTGTCGCCCAGGAACGCGTATTTAAACTAACTGCACTTTTCTTGGGATGGGGTCAGGACTCACAAGACATAAGGTCAGATCCTGGTGTTGTTTTAGGATGGGGTAAAGCTTGCGTGGGGTCAGCAGGTGAGGAGGTGGCTCCTCTCTTACGCATTTGGTTTCTTTCTGGAGTATAAATGACTTTCATCTGCTCCTACAGCCTGCATTACAGGTCCGGCTTTGTTAGATCTGTCAGGTTCTACCTCCAAACAAAGGGATGAACTTCCCAAATATTCTTCCAGCCCTGTAGCCTGTGTTTCCAGAATTACTTGGCATAGCATTTAAACCATGCAAATTAGTGGGACTTAAATATGTGCTTTAAGCTGCCTGTATTCTGAAGCTGAACTAGAGTTTCATTTTCCAGGTGAGTCTTGTTAAAATTTGTAAGGTAAATTTTCATCTTCCTATATATGAAATGTGATAGTTCTTCCTTCCTTGCTTTCTCCTGATAGATGTTACCATTTTATATTAATTTCTTAGTGAACCTCATCCTGGAGCAATGGTCATTCCTGTACTGAAGCCGCAGCCAATGCAGCTCCCGAGTAACTTCAGCAGCTCTGGAAGGGTCCCACAGGGCTGGTTTGTCTTAAGACGTGCTCCTTATGGAGAGATGATGACCGACGATGACCGGAGGAGGCTCACGGCTGAGCCTTTGTCACAATGCCCTGCCCGACTGGCTTCTGTTCACCACTAATGGCACAGTCCTGCATCCCTTGTGCGGACAAAAAAAGGACATTTTTCTCATAAAGACAGGCCAAATCCTGAACAACTGTACTTGTGCGGTTGCTTCCATTGCAGTAATTATTTGCATCAATAAGAGGGTAAGGATTGGTAAGGATTTTTCGGGCTGTCATTGTGGGAAGGACATATGTCTAGCATAGCTTTAGCTAACATGTCCTGCATGTTTTACGTGTCTCTTACGTGTGTGAAATGTAATATACTTATATGTTTCGGAGTCATTCACATAGATATGATCTCATATAAGTCTGGCAGATAAATATGTTCATATTGTATAGCACTGACATACTTATTTTCACTCAGGACTGCTTGTATTCAAGGACTTCTTTCTGCGCTTGGCAGAGTCAGTAAGAGCCTTCTTGTTGGCTTAGCGGGAACGAAATTAGGTCCAAATTTTCCCTTCAAATCACAGCCACCTGCCTGAAAGAGAAACACGTTATGCAACATAGCTGTTATGTTTAAATCCAACGTTAATGATAGATATGGATCCATCCTGCCAATGGCAGAAAGATTTATGCCTGGTTGTACGAGATCAGATAATCCTTTGACACAGGGACGACGTTTTCTTTTCTCTCTGCCCACGACACTTCGGCAACCCGTCTCCGGCGTCTTATTCCTTCAAAGAATGAGGCTGAGCTGCAACTCTCACCCAGGTGAATGGCACTTCCCTTTGCAAACAACTTTGTGCAACTTGCTCGCAGAATTACCTGGCCAGAAATCTCTCCTTAAATTTCCCTTTCTCCCACGTCACTTGCTTGAATTCACAAAGCGAAGGAGGAGGAAAAGGCGGGGAGAGGAACGTCCCGATTCTGAAGAAGCTACGACTCTGAAAATGGAGAGGTTTAAAAAAATACAAGCGGGGAAATTAAATAAATAAATGCTAGGTATAGAAGTCAAACACACAGTGCCCGATGGGAGAGCAGCGCTTTAATGACATAATTAGGGAACAATCTTGCTGAAAGGTCTCCGTGCTTGCTGCCCCCTGGTACTTTACTGGGCTTCTGTGGTGCAAGATTTGTTCCTGCTTTCTCCTGGTAAAGTTTATAGATGCAGCTTTCAAAAAAGGGGGGAATATTTTCTGTAATTATTCACTAACCAATCTACTGCAGTAAATTATGCCCTAGCCCCGTGCCTTTCTGTTTAACACGAATCAGATGAGAGCTTCATATTTAGTTTAATAAACCGTAATTTCTGACAAAGGTAACTGTCACCTTTTGTTTCATTCTGCGCGTTTATTTTTCAAGCACCAGAGCTGACCTCCGAACTCAATCTGCACTTGCCTATTGATGCATAAATATCTGTAATATCACAGTAAATTAAATTCAGTTTTAAAGGGTTTCTATTTAACAATCTGTCAGAATTTTCACAGCGTTTGATTTCTAGTTTCCTCTGTCCACTGACAGGTTTATCTCAATATGGCTTGATTAATGAAACCTTTTATTTGGAGTAAGCATACCTATTACTACCATAATCTCTTAATGCTTTCTTAGGCAACATTGTGCTCTGACAGCAGGGCTCCAAAAACTTCCAGCCCTTTCACTACTTGGCCGAGCCAGCAGTGAGATTTGGGGGCTGGGGAAGGGACAGCACTGTCCTGCCCTGCGCTCTCAGAGGTATTCGCAAAATCAAGCAGTTTCCCAGTTTAGCAGGTCTGGAAATGTTATTTTCATGGAATTTGGTGTTAAACACGCCTGATTACCACGTATTTTTAGTTCAGATTAGGGAATGTACATTTCGTTTGTGATTAGTCTTGCCCCAGGGACGCAACGGATGATCTAAAGAGAAGTTCTTCAGGAGAATTTGTTGAATTTAGGGAAAAAATACTATAGCATAGCCTAGAGAAGTTTGTATAGATTTGGATAGCAGACTCATTGACTTCTAATCCTGGGTTTTCCTATTATGTGGCCCCGGGTAAATCACTTCTGTGCTGTAGTCCCATCTCACTGATGGTCACATGTAACAGAGTAAATAAGAGTTACACCCATGCACAGCAGAGTGAAACTGCGCCGGGTGAGAGAAGAGTCGGGGCAAAACATCGCTATTTTTTCTCTGTTGAGTGGGAATAGTAATAACACTTACTTACTGAACAGGAGGTTTGGAAGTGGAATTACCGGCTCCCCTGCACTTTCAGCACGCAGCGATGTTGTTGTAGCCACCGACTGCTCCGCAGCAGTGACTTGGAGGAAAGACGAGGTGCTCTGATACCCTTAACGAGACAGAAGCAAGGAAGTAACCATCAAGTTGCTGCCCTGGAGTAGGAAAAGATAAAGACGGTGCTTTTCAGCTCTGAGAGGTCTTTACGTGTAGACACTTTAAGGGGAACTGTGCCTTTCCCTGGGCTCCCCAAGGATTATGCTGCTTCCCAGCTCATACCGGCGGTGGGTGGACTTGCAGCCGCACGGAGAGCAATGGGAGCTCTGACACGGATTTTAGCAGGGCCAGGCTTCACCGGGAGTTTGATCCCATTCTTGTTCTTGTTTACAGCTGGGGTTTGGGCTTTTTTTTCCCAAACTGCTCCTCCCTGGGACTTCTTTGTTTCAGACCTGACTGTCAGACTCTGTCAGGTTCTGCCAAGTTCAGCACTTCTGAAAATGAAGGCCCCACCTCCCAGCTTGACCACCTAAAAAGAGCTTGAATAACCTAGGTGGGCTCTGACAGCTTGGGTTATCTCCAGCTTTCCAGGGACACCCTTTGCTTTTGGCTCTCAGACATCTCCCAAGACAGTCTCCTTGAAGTCCACATCCCGCCGGAGTCAAGGACAGAGTTCCCACCAGCGTCAGTAAAGATTTGATTGCCATGCGTGCCAACGTAAGGATCACACGTGTAAAACGTCACACACGGTCTGTCACTCCAGAGTCACAAATCCCCTTTGCGTAGAAATATAAGGAACTTCCATGTCAGCATCATGTAACTATTAAAGGTGAGAATAATTTTTAAGGTGACTTGTGTACTTGTTTCTATGGAATGAAAATACTTCAAGAGGTTTATTTTATTAAGACAATAATCAGCATCAGGAAATACATTCTCTGTTCTGCGTTGAGACCCAGCAAGTCACTGTCATTCCTATATAAATAACTCACATATGAGGATTATATTTATCTATCAGTGGGCACGTACAAAGATCACGTACAAAAGTGCCGATCTACTCGATCACGGAATAGTTTCAAAGTACAAAAAGTTGGAGAAACTCATTAGAAGCAGATTGTATAATTTCAATCAATAAATGCAATACGGCTCAATGGCACTGCATACAATGTGCGCTTCTGCAGCACCAGGAGCAGTACTTTCAATAGACGAATGCTTTCAATTGTCATAAAAATGTTTATTTGCTAGAAAGCCCAGGCTTCTGCTCATGCAATCCTCCCTGCCGAATTATTATAACTCTCCAACACGTTTCAGACTTTTTGGATTGTTTCGCACTCTGCTTTTTAACCTTCAACAACAAATATTGTTGTATCATGAAGACAGCAAATCCAAACAATTACATATGTAGTCCAAAGGCATACACAAGAAAATCAATATTTGACATCTTTGCAACTCCCTCTTTGGAGCAGCGCTCAATAGCTCTTATTCATTATACACTTATATCTCTTTCAGATTCGCCTTTGTCACCAGAAACCCATTTTTTTTTCTCCTTTGACTTCCACATAACTTCTTTGCCCTGTACTTTTACAGATGCCTTCTGGCTATAAATACTAATGAAATCTCTTTGCTTAATTCAATTTTGCTGGTACACTTACAGTTATGACCTAACTTTCCCACGAGAGAGACTGATTGAACATTCCAATACCTTATGGATGGGAGCAAACACTCCACAGAACTGGACTGACAATTTCCATAATTATAGAATTCACAGCCTAATGACCTTAAAAAACAATAAAAAGATCTCTTGTTAATTCCATTTCTGTTACTGACATTCAAGATATTTCATTTTTCACAGGACAACAAATTTACTTTTTATTTTCAAAAGAGCAGTCTATCCTTTTACCCTAGATTAAATTTTCTGAATATTGAAGGATTTCATTGAATATTTAGCATTTCTTTGTCTTTTAAAAGTTAGAATATTTATGATCCTTAGAATGCTTCTGACTGATTTATAGCAATCAATTATAAGAGTGCGTTTTCAAATAGCCCTTTTAAAAATGAAGAATAGAATAATTAAAAAGATCAGAAGTCCTCCCTTGCATATAATTATTTCATTATTTCATTACAGTGCAGAAATTGTTTTTGCTGACTGTGAACAATTTTAATTGAGCAAAATCTGTATTAATATACGATAGCAAGCAGTTCTTCCTAAGAAATAAGACCACTAATTGCCTAAATTTTTATTCAGCACAGTGAGCCTTAAAAGCCACATTGTAATATAAACCTAATGACTAGGTACAGCGCATACCTTCGCCATCGTGGAGACATTCCCAAAGCATAACCTTGCCGTACAGCTAATTTATTCCTTCAACAGGTTTATTGCCGCATGAAACGTTTGTTTGGGTGCTGGTTCGTCGCAGGCTGAGAGTGGAGAGCTTTGCTGCTCACGCAAGGCTGCCTGCACCACGTGGCCCAAAAGCTGGCTCATGCCACGTATGGCCACCTTGTCCCCATGTTTTGGTGGGGACGCTGCCGCGGGGTGGCCACGTGCCTTGCCGACATTGTTCTTGTTCCTCTCTTCCCGTTGCTTGGCTCCTCTCTCCAACTGCTCGGGGGGGTTCTGTCTGCTCGATGGAGAGAAAGAGAAACACCACCAGAGAGAAATTAAAAGTGGGAGCCTGGCTTTGGTGTCTTGAGTCACCGTGTGGATGAGGTCTCCTCGCCCTCTAAGCATCTGGGGAGCTTCTGCTGTTCCTGAAAGGTCTAAACTGTACCTATCCCACCCTGGAGCACCCACTGGGAAGGCAGCGATGTTTGCTGTGGGCTGGGTTTTGTGTGGGCTCACTTTCACCAGGAGATGTTTGAAACAGGGACCAGGTTTCAATCTGCTCCTGCTGTTGTTGATCTCTACATGGGGTGCTGTGGTCGGGCAGACAGCCCAGGGCTGGTGTCTTCCTAAGGAACCCAAATCCACTCCAGGCACTGGGAGGAAGCTCCAGAGGAACAGAAGGGAGTGCTGTGCGCTTAAATTGGGATGCTAATACGTGTTTCACTGTCACAGAATCACAGAATCACAAAATCACAGAATCACAGAATCACAGAAAGTTAAGGGTTGGAAGGGACCTCTAGAAATCATCTGGTCCAACCCCCCTGCCAGAGCAGGTCTACCTAGAGCAGGTGACACAGGATGACGTCCAGGCGGGTTGGAAATGTCTCCAGAGTCGGAGACTCCACCACCTCTCTGGGCAGCCTGTGCCAGGGCTCCTGCACCCTCAAAGGAAAGAAGCTCCTCCTCATGTTGAGATGGAACTTCCTATATTTGATTTTATACCCATGTCGCTGGTGCCTCCTCTCTGCGTGGAGGAATTTGACTTGTCCCGGGAACTTTCTCTGCCACCTGTCGAAAACTACCCTTGTGCTGGCTGGACCAAAGCTCCTTTGGCCCCATGTGACATACCAAATTGTCCTCTGCTTTGCAAACACACACTGGGTCACTCGGCCACGATGGTCCCTCCTGGCGCTTGGCACAAGGGACTCTGGATCAGGGAGTGGAGCCATGGGATGAGGGGGAATTGTTTTAAACTGAAAGAGGGGAGATTTAGATGAGATATTAGGAAGAAATTCTTTACGGTGAGAGTGGTGGGACACTGGTTGACCAGAGAAGATGTGGCTGCCCCATCCCTGGAGGTTCAAGGCCAGGTTGGACAGGGCTTGGAGCAACCTGGTCTAGTGGGAGGTGTCCCTGCCCAGGGCAGGGGGTTTGGAACTAGATGATCTTAAAGATCCCTTCCAGCCTAAACTATTCTGTGATTCTGTGATGCTATGAACTTAATCAGAGACACTTTTTTAGAATGAAGCCAACTCTTTTTAAAAGATGGTAACACATTAGCCGGCACAGTGCTGGGCACTCGGCTTGCAACGGCTTCTGCCTAAGGTCTTCAAGTCTGACAAGAGGAGCGTGCGAGTCCGCGTCGGAGGCAGCACGGTGCCGGGAAGTGCAGATGTGGTGTTATCAGGAAGCGGTCGCTGCAGGGGACATCTGGAGTTTGTCTGATGTGCAAGTTTCTCCTGTCACGGCATAGTTGCTTCCGGGGTGCTGGGGGACGTCGCAAATGGGGCTGCTGCTGGTTTGTGAATGAGGCCCTTTGTCAGTGCTCAGCCATGTCCCCCCTCCTCTCAAAGACCGGCTGAAGCCCATCCAAAGAAGAAAAGTGGAAATTAAAGATAAAATTCTGGGCCGATGCAGCAGCCTTAATACAGTGTCTGAATGGGAGAGAAAAAAATTATAATTACCTCAAAGTGAGGTTGGAATTTTCCTCCTGAGCTCGTTGCTTTCCAGTCCCACTGTGAAGTCTTAAACTCAGTTTTGGTGCCAAATTAACACTGTAGCGTTCAAGTAAGAACAGTAAAAGTTCTAGTACCAATAACACCCGGCAGCAATCAAACACTGCCACATTACGGATTGCCTGGCAGCAGATGTGATGTATCCCTCTGCTGTTCTGCAGTGGCAGCCCTCAGGTACGTAGTTATAATTCCTGAGAGAGGCAGGCTCTGGAGATGACAGACTGAATAGTTACAATCTATCATGAAAAATTTTCAAGGATGAGTTAATGATTTTGTGCAATTTCCAGACCAGTTAGCAGAAGACTGGGAGCCTGGAAGCCAGAGTTTTCCCGGGCTGCAGCTCTCCAGGAACAAGTAACTGTTTTTGCCTCGTGCCTCAGTTTCCACAACTATAAAATGAGTAAAGATCCTGCCTTTTCTGTGAAATGGTTTAAATCTGTTTCAGAAAAAAGTGGTGTAGGAAATTGCCCAAAGCAAGAAAGGGGCGTTAGAATCAAAACAACTCTTCTTGAAGCAAAATCAGTGCTAAAACTAGTCCCAGGTAAATGCGTTGGTTATTGCTGAACAGCTATATCCCGCGCTTGCCTGAGGAAGGTAGACAGTGCAAGACAGGAATGTGTCTTTCTTTCTCAGTGACTTTGGTGCCTGACATCTGTGCCCAAGTGGATCCATGGGCGTTTACATTTCAAGCATCCCAATCCTCCTAACTCAGCCCTGCTCCCTGCAGGGCAGGCTGCAGCTAAAATTTTGGCATCCAAAAGAGATATGCACAGTAATCCGAAATATTGATGCTGCAAACCACGCCATTTTGTGTCCACTGGCCCAGTTTGTCCGCAGGACATGGTCACACACCCCATCCCAATGGGGAATTGACTAATGTAGGATTGAACGGGGGCAAATTTACTATCCTCTTCTGCAGGTGGAGGTGGGAAATACTGGATACTCCTTTTGTAGGTGCTTGTTCGTAGCTGAGCTCTGCTGTTGCACGCTTGGCTTTCACGCATGTGAGCAAGCCCTGCACCTTCCCAGGTGAGCTCTGCTCTGCTGTGGGCTTCCTTGGTGACGGCCACCGCAAACAACTCCACAAACCCCACGTCAGTGCAATTTCCTTCCCAGTCTCCACCAGGTTGGTTTGCAGAGGTCTGATCCTGTAACAAACCCGTAACGGTCTGCTCTTCCACACATTGGCTGAAAAGCTACAGTTGGGAAAGAGTCTTGGTGACTCCACAGTTCATTCCTCCTGGGTATTCACTGGAGTTGCTGGCATCCAGTGCCCTGGTCCCTGGGTACCAGACCCACAAGGCTGGTCCTTGCAGCACTCCAGGACTCTGGTAAGGAGAGGAGACTCCAGCTGCACCCAGACACATTTCTGTGGCACTGCCCCTCAGCTCACAGCTCTGTCCCACGAAAACTTTGTCACTTTTACTCTGCTGAGTTCTCTTGGTGCGTCCCCAGGGTCCAGGGTACTACGTAACAGGTTGGTTCCCTCGCAGTCTCAGGACAGCTGTGATGGCAGCGTGTGTTACAAAGGATTTGAACTGCCATCTGTGTCCTTTGTGCCTGCTCATGGCTTCTCCCCTTGTGCCCGGGAAGATGAAGAAGGTTATTTGTCTTAAGAACATTTTCTCCTTCCCCCTCTTTGTTGTGCAGCAGTGTCAACAAGCAATTTGCTCTCTCCAGCATAATTCATTCTGTTTGGGCCCTAATTGTCCCTCTCTGTATGTGGCTGGCTGCTTGCCTAGCTGTTCCCAGGCTCTCCCTGGGGTGTTTCACAGAACTCCATCGGAGCAGGGTCAGCCCTTGGCTGCCAAGCGATGGTTACGGTGCTGCTCGCGTCCCCCACGCAGAACAGGGACTGCTCCGAGGGGCTCCCATGGTGCTTGAGGTGAGTGGGGATGGGGAAGGCTCCAAGCAAACACTTTAGGGGAGTTTAAGATGTTTCTGCCTCCAAGACAACTGTTGTGCCGGGGGGCTGCTACCGTCTGATTCCCAACCCTCCTGTGGAGCCCTGTCCCGAAGAGGGCAGCTCTGACGAGACGTGTGGAATTGGCACTATCTGCTGATGGACAAGAAACCAAAGGTTTTCTCAGCTTCCCGTGAGATGTCTCATCTAATCCCTTGCAAATCGTTTATTTGGCGTTTGTGTAGCCTTGAGAAGAGGAGACATGTCAGGACTGAATTATCAGCATACGTAACCTGGATCTGGGTGGTGTAGGCCACGTGGTGGTGGCAGGTAGAGCAGAGTGTGGTCGTTGGGACTCCAAAATGCACCTGCCTGTAGCTGATTGCTCCCTTCTCCCAGTTCCCCCCATTCCCCAATGTGCCTGTGCGTGGTGGCTGGTGCACGTCCGCCGCGGCAGAGGAGGACAGTGGGAGCAGGGATGTGGGTGTTCGCTCTTCCTGCACCGCCGGCGCACAGCACCCACCTGGAGCCTGGCAGGAGCCTGGCTGTGGCAGAGGGACCTCAGTGGGGGCTGAACTAAGGCACAGAGAAGGGGGAAAGGTGCCTGTCCTCTACGCTGCAGCAGCTCGGCTGCCATCAGTACCCAAATTAGTTCATTTAAAGCTAAGCTCTTATAGCTCTACATTGCACTGTGCTGCGCAGTCATTAACAAAAACTCAGCCAGACCCTTCCCTCTTTCCCCAGGATGATATGGGGCTTAATTAATCAGCACTTTAAGGTGCTTGGATAGTCTGTTGATGGAAAACCAGAGCTTATTTCCTTCATTTTCCCCCCTAGGCAGTCACAAAAGTGTTGGCATTTCACTCATGGATGCAACAGAGGCATCTTCATTGCAGTCAAAATTCTGCAAGGGAAAGGACCTCACAGAGGGCTCTTGCTTCCTGCAGCTGATTCTGATGGCAGGAATGGTTTAAAGGGATGGAAAGCCAGGCCCGAAGGCAAAGGACTCCACTGAACCCAATCCAGAGCAGGTTAAGGAAGACTTGATGAGAACCCAAAAGTTTCTATGAGGACAACAAAAATTTCATCACGGTCCCTTCAATCTATATTGATCAGGCAAGACAACAGGGAGGTGCAAGAAGATGTAAATTCAGGCTAAAAATCAGTGTTTTCAAGTGTGGGGAACAATTCAACAGGAGGCAAAGTGGCCTGGGCTTCTGCTGGTGATTTTAAAATCAGGGTTGTTCATTTCTTTGAAAGTGATAATGGAGTTCAAACAAGAATGAAGGCAGGATTGTCTGTGCCTGTGATGTGGGAAGAGACTGAGGGATCCTCGCCGTTCTCCTTGGCTTTATAGCCTATAGGTATATTGTCCAAAGTCCCAGTCCTGCCCTCACCTCCATCCCTGCAGTGGAGCCGTTAGGAAGGGGCTATATCCCTCATCGCTGCTAAATAAGCAGAGTAGCCTGGCTTGGGTGTCCTGGTTGGATTTCGGACCTGCGGGTGGTGCAGAGGGCAGCAGGGCTGGTCTCCTCTCCCATGAGCAGGAACGCATGGATGCACTGTCACCTTCCTCCCTTTGATGTGTCTGGAGACATTCCCAACCTGCCTGGACGCCATCATGTGCAACGTGCTCTGGGCGAACCTGCTCTGGCAGGGGTTGGACTAGGTGATCTTCAGAGGGCCCTGCCAACCCCAGGGATTCTGTGATGCCCAAGAAATCACAGGAAGGTTTAAACCTCAGGAGTTCCCCAGAGGGATCTGGTGATTCATCCTGAGTTCCTCATGCAGCCGCTTTATGCTGCGAAGCCATTTCTGCACCGTCCTCCTCCCCAACACCACACACACACACAGACACACGCTGCACCTTCAGCAGCAAAAGCCAGAATGTATCTCTTAGAAAGCATCCCCCCCCCCTGCAAATCCACTTTTCTTTTATGATAATATTTCCACAGGCCAAGCAATTGATGGCTGGACTAGAGGAAAACATACATCTCTGCTTCCAAGTAATAGGCTGCAGATTTGCAAGACTAAATCCTTTTAAAAACCCGGAATCACATCCATTCAGTCTGTAAAAGAAAAAGAAGTCTAATTTGATAACATTATACGTAAAGCGTTTTCTAGACTTAGATATATTCTAGGCGTGCCGATTATATAATATGGAACAAGCAGGGGGAAAGGACTTGATCGCATTCAGATGATACTAAATTATGTTATGACACAGGCTGTATCTTTTTTACAACAGAAAATGGAAACAACTGTGTCCTTGACCTTCAAAAAGGAATTGACTTCCCTAGCTTAACTATTCAAACAAACAACTGTGTACTCTCTTCAATTCCTGTGATAATTTTGATTTACTGTAAATGACTGAATTTAATGAACTAAATTATGCTATTTAAATGCATTTTGTGAATGGTATTGTAGTTTGTTACTAAGCATTATGTCTATGCTAAAGTGTGCTGTAAATGATATGATATGGAACATATGTGCTGTATTCATAATTTAACTGTTGCTATGGAGTGCCTTCTTCAATAGGCTTCTTTGAAAAACGAGTTCTTTATTTACCTGGTGAAATGAAGGTGATTTCTCAGCAAATCTCTAGGTCTCACTGACCTTGACAGAATTACAGTGCTAATATTTTCACATGGATGAACTGTTCTTCAATAATTTTTCCAAAATAGATGGCACAAATAGGTTTTCCATTAATGCTGGAACATATCGCGTGTTTTCTAATCTCACTTTTCTTTTTGTTTGAACAAATGTTTATTACAGCTATTGCAAAATGACTCCCATCCTCATTAGTGATAACAGATTTTTGAGTTCAGAGCTGGATCTCAGGGTCTTGGACATGATTTCCACAAATGCCTGGAGCCTGGTGCCGCAGAGAGGGCCAGCGCCCAGCTCCTGCGTCTGGCCATGCGATGCAACGTGCCTTACGCTCCTTGTTGGAGCTGCTGCTGAAGCGCTTTGCACATTTGAATTTCTGTGTTTATGCTGACTTTTTATATTGAAATGAAGCATTAAAACCTTTTTTTTTTTTTTTTTTTTTNTTTTTTTTTTTTTTTTTTAAAAGCCGCTGCTGGCCCTGCATTTTTTGTTTGTCCCTGCGGTGGTTGTGTTGTGGGGAACAGGTCTGCAAGACTGCCTGGTTCCCATCTTCTGCCACCAGTGTCTCGGTGTCCTCAGGAGCAGTAACAGCTCAGTCTTGCAGAAGCGTGAAGACCACATTGAGGTCTGCATAGAGACAACCTGTGGCTTTGCTGGGGATCCAACCTGATCTTCTGCAGAAGCTCTGCAACATGTGCTCCCGGGCGGACACTTCTCGCTAGATGAATGTCTTATTCCTCCGTACTCTACTGCCCCTTTCGCAGATGCGTTACGAGATGGCAAAACCAGCCCTGTGGTTTGGTAAAACACCCTGTCAGCTATGAATCAGATGCAAAAGCCCAAGGGGTTGCTCTTGGCAGCTTTTTACAATCCTAACCCTGTATTTGAGCCTTACTTTCAGTGTCCACAGCATGGTTTAATAGGTGGTATTAATTAGACAGGATACCGCTAGCAAAAGACCAAATCCCGATTCCAGCAAAATCAAGCAAATTAAATAGTAATTGGAAGCGGCAGGAACACATTTCTTTAGCTAACTAGATCACTTACTGGACAACGTGAAGTTTAGTGAAAAATTTAAACAAAAGGCACAACTATCCAAACATAGCAGCACATTGGCAGGGTGCATTTTCTTCTGCAGGAGACGGATGCACCGTTTAAGCCCAGAAATCCAACAGGTACCTTGACAAGTTGGTGCTATTTATGCTACAAACACTCCATATGATAATGTAACACGTTCAAAGGGAAAAGGCTACCTAAATATCTATTTTTGATACTAAAGGTTACAAATTTTACTCTGTTTTGCCAGTATTTTTATTTTTTGCAACGAAAGCCAGGTTCAGCAGAGCTAGATCCAAGAATTGTAGCTGGCCTTGCAACTGTTCGCAAATTCCCTTTAGCCACATGCTTTTTTTCCTTTAATGCTTTTGTGCTAGTCACAGCCACACAGCTAGCGGTCACAAATGAAGGCTGTTTTATGTAAAATGATATATAAAAATAACTAATGTTTTCAGAAAATGATGGGAAACTGAGTAAAGCCCCTAGAATTTCAGTGGCTACTTTTAAATTTGGTGCCTCCTTTCAGATTTTTCCTATTCTCTTCTTCTTTCCAAAGGGAAAATGGTAATACTTTCTGGGAGCAAACAGCAATGCAAGAAAATTCTGGCAACAACAGGGAGGGATTTTTACAATATCTCGGAACACACCAGTCTTCATACAATGTGCTTTTAATGGGTCAAATAAGGACACTCCTTAAAGTGCTGATGAAACATTGAGCCATATATAATACCACCTTTTAATTAATTTGAACATTCACAGTAAATTATGGCCGGATTTCATAACTGCTCATCAACCATCAGCTCTCAAGGAGAACAGCTGAATTTTCTGCATATCGATTCCTTTGGAAAACCTAGCTCCTTTCAACTATATTTTGTGCGCTACCATCGCAAACAAATGTAGCAAATATTGTAAGGGGGTTTTAATAGCCATATTTCCAACAGCATATATCACTGTTGGCATTTTTATATGTACAAAGGCTCCTCCTGGAGGTCAGTTGTGTTGTTAGATGCCCTGCTCCACAGCTTAGCACACACAGGTTGAGTTTTGCAGACCAGTCCGGGTTCCTGTGTATGGATGTCAGAAAATGTACGTGAAAACCAAACTGTCAAAAATATAAAACTAAACCCATGCGGTATGCTAAAGAAACTCTTGCTGAAAAGCCTGTTCCTAAATGCTTACTAACCACGTGGAAGCGGGGCTGTCAGTTTGGATGTGTCTATAGAGGAAGAAAAACATGAAGAGGATGTCATGTTTTCGTTTTCTCTTGAAAAAACAAATGGAGAGATCTCCTGAAGAATGGTGCGTGATGCACAAACACCAAGGCCTCCTCCAAAAGGGGATAATGCTTCCCATGGCCTGTCGAAAATGGGTACCCCCGGCTTCTCCTGCTGTGGGGGTCTGGAGCCCACAGCCAGCGTGTCCAGGAGGATGAACAAAGTTTGGGAGCGAGCCGAAGCTCAGGTCACCACCTTCCTGAAAGACTGCGGGGCCGAGGTTGAGGCTGCTGCTTCAGCGAGGGAGGTGCTGGGAGCGGGCTGGGACACCTGCCCACCGCCCCTGCCGGCACAGCTCCGCAGGGCTTCGTCCCCCCTAGCACTTTTGTCAGCTCTGTTTTCATTTTGGGTTAATCAACTGCAACCCAAAATGATGTGCAGGAAGTGGATAAGGCCTCTTGAGCCAGGAATTACCATGGCATGAGCAGTCTCCCCTGGGTACCTGCTCTGCATTGTGTACCATAATTGTGCGAGAGAGAAGGAGCTATTTTTCAGCAAGTGGCTATTGGATACTTCCCGTGCTGCATATCAACAACCAGATCTTGACCCAGAAATGTCAGTCCCCGCTCAGAGCAGACAAGGAAGCATAATTAGAGATGCTCTGGCAACGTATTTTAGCACTGACGGTGACAATGTTTAAATTTTTAATCAGGCATGTAACATAAAAAGCACATAACATGAAATGTGAAAAGAAAATTGGCAAATACCGACGTGCTGTTTGACACTTTATTTCACTGAAGGAAGTGAACATCAATAAACATTATTTATCATAAATGACAGAGAGGAAGGCGTGTTTCTAATAAAAACCTTCACACTGCAAGGGGTGAATCTCATAAAAGCACTCTTACAGTACTGTAAAAGCCGCACTGGTCCAGATCACAAAAGGAAACATAGAGACCTTTCTTGTGAAGCTGTAACGTGCACCCAGATGTGTTCCCTCATGACAGCTGGCTTTGGGGGGCAGAGAGCTCCCCCCAGGGCGCAAGGACCCTCCTCCTCTACCTGCCGTGTCCAGATGTGGTACAGCTCTGAGCCCTGTGGTGGATGACACACAGGTACCTCCAGCAAACGGCCTCCCAGGTCTGAGGCTCAACCCTTCAAGAACCATAGAATCATACAATCACTTGGGTTGGAAGAGACCTTCAAGATCATTGAGTCCAACCATAAACCTATGCCAGAACCACCCCTAACCCATGTCCCTCAGCACCACGTCTGCCCGGCTTTTAAATACCTCCAGGGACGGCGATTCCACCACCTCCCTGGGCAGCCTGTCCCAATGCTTGATAACCCTTTCGGTAAAGAAATTTTTCCTAATATCTAATCTAAACTTGAGGCCATTTCCTCTTGTCCTATCGCTTATTACTTGGGAGAAGAGATGGACCAAATATCAACCAGATCAACCAAATATCCCGTGGCAAGTTTTGCTCAGTGCTGGCAAACATTGAGCTCTCTACTCAGATACTTCTAGCTGGAATATTAGAGACAACCCAGGAGACAGGGTGGGATGCAGCTGCACTGATCCAAGGTGCAAATGGGGAGCCATTGTGTGGCCCTCTCACACCAAAACTCTTCTGGTCTCTTCCCGTCTTTGTAAAGCCTTTCAACATCCATGTCTCCATAAAGAGTTTGGCACTTTCTCCTGCGTAAACCCTGTCCTGCTCACCACGCTTTTTTTGATGTGGGCTCTGCTGAGCGAGGCCCCGTGGTGTTCTGGGCCCACAGAAGCACTGAGATGGCTTTACAGGACTAGATGAATGCACCCAAAAATTACTTGAGGGAAGTGCTAAGGTGCCAATCCAAGGATGCCAAAGTTAGAAAAGGACTGATTTAGGGCTATTCTTGTCACTTTAATTTGTCTCTGTCGTATGCCTGAATAGAGAGTCTCCAACTGCATGATTCCAGCTTCTGCTGGAAGCAAAAGAAGTACAAACTTTGCAACAACAACCCACTTGTGCTGCGCACCCTGTTGCAAACAGCGTGGGATTGCTTCTGAAGCCCAGGTGAACATGCGTGCATGTTCTGCTCACTTCCCAGTCTCTGGAGCTCCTCTCTGCCTTCTCTAGCTGTAGTTCTCCCTTTCCTCCCACTTGAAAATCCCTTTCTCTTCCAGTCCTAGTCCCTGACATCGGCCTCCCTGTTCCGGGTGCCTGAGTCTGCCTCTGCTGCCAGGTCTGACTCTTGTCTCCTCTGCGCCAGGGTTATGTTTTCCTGGTCTGTTCCATCGGGATGTTGTGGGGAAAGAGCTGAGAGCGCTTTGGGGAGAGTGGCCTGAAGCAGGAGGGAGCGTAGGAAGTCCTGCTGGAGTGCCAAACCTGCGGGCTGCTCTTCTCTTGCTTGCTCTGATGGGCTCACAGTTGCCTGGCTGATGGGAGCTGTGAGGAGAAGCAATGTGCTGTGTGCAGAACCCCGAGTCTTCAGAGAATATAGTTGACAAACCCTCTAGTGAGTATTTTTTTTTTTCCCCAACTTGACCAAATCCAGACAGTTTTTGTGGGAAGAGTCAAGAGTTCATTCCCAAAAGCAACAGAAGCCTTGCAGCCACATTTTAAGTACAAACCATGCTGAAGTGAGTTCTCCTCAATGAGATGGTCACGAGATTCCTTTTAACGTGGGCAAAAAAAAATAATCTTTTGCCTTGTCCTTGTTTTCAGAAAGATGTGAATCTGCTCTCTTTTTTTCTTTCCTTTTTTTTTTTTCTTTTCCCTTCTGAAATGTGGCAAGATAATCCAGCTTGAGGCACACAGTCATCATGGGACATTTCATTGCAAATGGGTAAAGACTGGTAAAGATATGGGCAACCAAAAGCAGATTTGTACAACGGGAAGTGTCAGACAAGCTTAACCGTAGGGCCTGATCTGCCCCACTTTTCATGGTATTCGCGAAAACCCTTCATGGGAGCCTGCCTGGGTTAGTTCCTGGCTGATCACATGCCTGCATGTTGCTAATAACAGCATCGCTGGCTGAAATATCTCCATGTTTACCGACTTTCATATTCCAATTTTGTGTCTCTGTTTTGTCCTGCTTTTTTCTCTTTTGTTTTCCATTCCCGTCATGCTGTTACACTAACATTTTCCATCTTGGTTCCAAGGGCTGCCATCATTAGCTCCCGCACCACGTGAACGCTTGTGTCTTTCCATCAGATTTGTGAGGAGGCTGCTATGGCATGGCCTGCCTTCATGGCAGTGTTTCCAGAGAGCAGATGGTGACAGCTCAGCGCTGTCACCCGAGGCAGCCGGGGTGAGTTCCCTCTCTTGGAAGCATGCACCGTGGCAGGGGCATGTGTTCACACCAGGGCATGGCTAGAACTGGTCAGAAAGCCTGGGGAATTTGGGCAAAAGAAAGATATAAATTCACTTTTTTCCTGAAGAGTAGTTTTGCATTTATTTCAAATTGAGGCAACAGATAAGCTCCGTTGTCACCCCTTACAGCCCAGCAGCAGCAGCAGTAGCTGTTTCTATTACCTACAGCCATTGCTGCACAGTACCCCAAATTAAGCTCCATCACACAGCGCTTGGTAGTTATGACGAAGGATAAATTTGCGTCACTGGAGGAAATAAGAAAGTTTGGGACTGGACTGTTAGTCCTCCTTTAGACTCTATGGACTTGGTCAAGCATGAGACGGTTTATGCGGGACTGAAATCCCAGCTGAAAACCAGGAATTAATGTTCATCCCAGCTCCCTACCCACTTTTGGGGCACTGGACAAGTATTTTCAGACCAGATCCTTACATTTGATTCCACTGGGATTTAGATACAGAAGGATTTGGGTCTTAACCTCTGCTCTAGTTTCCCAGCTGAAAGACAGTAGTAATATTTCTCTGCCATGCAGCAGACTTGCAGTGAGTAATTATTTCATATTTGTAGACTACTTTGGAAAGAATGTGCTCCATATTGCTGACATTATTAACTTTTGGAGCCTAAGATGGAGCTGTAGAAGTGGCTCTGTGCTGTGCAGTCCCTGCTGCTCTTGAAATCCAATGAATATTTAGAGGGTTTGACAGGAAAAACTCTTAAAACCAAGAAGAAATCCTTCCACACAGCAAGAATTTGGGGAAATAACAGAGAACTACCAGCACACAGCCTGCAAAGTGAGTGGGTTTCCAGCCCACATAAAAGCCCTATTTACTTATCTTGTCAGATGATTTTGTGAGCGTGTTGCAGAGGGTTGGAACACACCAGGGTAACTGAGTCCACTTGCAGAAAGGACTTACTCAGGCAGCAGACGTGCAAGCAGAGGTCAGGGTTAGCGTGGACAGGGCGCAGGGTCTGGTGAGTGAATGAGATATGCAGAACAACAAAAAAATGTAACGTGGGACAAATCTTAGTCATATGGTCACAAAGCCCACACCTCCCTCTCCCCCTGGTCATGCATTTCAACGCAAGTTAAATTAGTGCTTACATATTTTCCTCAACAGGAACGAACTTTCGAATAGACTCCATCAAGTCCCAGTTTACTATTTTAGAAATGAGAGGTATGTCCTAGCCTGATCACTCAATCCACTGAACGTGTGGTGACAAAATTTCTTACTAAATAAAACATCCCTCTCTCTGTATATACGTCTGTATGTACATGTGTGTGTGCACGCATGCATGTGTGTGTGTGTGGGTATTAAATATTCCATTAATTTGATGTGCACTGTGCAGGAATGTGAAGAAACAAACCCATAACTTTTCCTATAACGCAAAGAAGCCTTAGGCAACTCATACAGAACTGTCTTTTAAAAAAGTTATCCACTTCAACACGCATCCTTTCTGGCCACACCATTTAATATTTCAGTTGATTCCTGTTCTTTTTCCTGTTCCTGCTGGGAAACCGTTCAACATCGAGGCACTAAATTTCAAATTTTGACTTCTGTTGTTTGCAATGGAAATCTTGACCTGGCTCACTTTGAGGCATGCAAAATGAAGGTTGTGGGGTTTTTTTTTCCTTTTCTTGTTTTTATATAATTTTAGGTAATTTCCTCTTGCCTTGTGCTATTTTAAAATGTTTAACTAAGTAGCTCCAGAAGAACCATTCGCAAATAGCGTTGATCTGTGTTTTGAAAGTTTAACATACACTATCCAATGCGCATTTACATACACCACCGAAATCCGGCATTTGGGAAATTAAAACAACAAAACTTGATTGCATATCATGATTTCATATTTTGCAGATGTTAATATTTAATCATATGCAGAGCCATTTAGCTTAAGTGCATTAATGTAACTCATTTAAAAGAGGCCAGTAATTGTCCTATTAACTCCCAGCCTGGATGTTATCCATGCTGCCCTGCTGGTAAGGCCAGAGGGAGAGTCTCCTATTGGCACCCACAGAGATTGCTCTGATCTGTTGAAAATCCTGTTAAAATCTAATTACTTAGGAGAATAGGCCAGGGAATATCTAATGAGCTTCAGGAAACCCACTGAAAGAAATTCTCTTTTAATACAGACTGAAACATCTTCTGTGTTTCAATTACAGTGATACCACACGAACATAATTACACTGGTATAGAATGGGACTCTTCTTTGTTATTTTAATTATATATCACTAGATTTTTCTTAGTCATGGGAAAAAAATAATTTGATTCCCCATAAAGGTTAAATGTTGGTGAAAAGCTGAGTGTTAAAATAAATGTAATCTTTGTTTATGATAATTTCTTCTTTGTTTTGCGAGGAAACATTAGTAAAACCAGGTCACCAAGGGAAGCTGACCAACCAAGCACATGCCGGGGAAGCCCAGGGAAGGTGGAAACATTTCTGTGCCTATGTAAAAGATTTCGGAGAAGGTCACTCACTTCTTTCCCTGCCTGAAATTTGGCCTTACTTTTGTTATGGTAATTTCAGCTGTGGACAATAAGCTAACAGTAAAATCTCATAGCAGCAGCAGCAGCAGCAGCAGAACAGACTCCTCCTTCCAACAGAGAGGACTATTTACAATTTCTTCAGCTTGCAGTCTCTCAATTTTTGTTCGTTTGAAAATTCCCCTGCTAACATGACCCAAACGACCAGCGGCGGCTCTCTACGGCCACACAAACGGCGCTGCCGCTGCCCACGCCGGTGGACCCGCGCTGCTTCGCCCCTCAGGAACAGCAGAGCACGGGACTGCGCCGCTTGTGGGTTTGGCCCGTTTGTTGTGGCCGCCGAAAACCCCAGAGCCAAAGCAGCTGATCCGGAGGGCCCGGAGCATCACCGCAGCCGCCATAACTGGGCTCTGGGTCAGGAAGTGGCGCAGCCCCACTGGATTTCAGAGGGTAAAGCCTTGAGGAGAAGGTGTAGGCCCAGATGAGGCGGGACGCCATGTCTGCCTGCCTGAAGGAACAAGCTGGGCAGTCCAAGGAACGTTACCCCTCGTTACTTCTGCCCCAGCACACGGTCGGACTAGTCCCAGGACAGGGATGGCAAAGGCGGCAGTGACAGAGGACATGCTGGATGACCCTATCCCTGTTCCCGGTCCCTCTCTCCCATCCCCGATCCCGAGCCCCCTGCCCCACGTCCCTCAGGAGCTGCTGAGAGAGACGGCAGGGAGGCGGGAAAGCGCTTCCTTTGCAGCCAATCCCAGGCTGCCATCTGTCTGCTCCTGACCAATCCTGTGTGAGGACCCGTGCTCCTGACCAATTGGGTGCCGCCAGGCAGCCTGGCAGCCCCTGAGGGGAGCTGTGGGGCTGAGGGGCGCTGAGGTGGGGCTGGCGCCATGTTGGGTGCCGGAGAGCCCGTGTGGGGAGCGCCTGCTGTGGCCTGCCCTGTCCAGGTTGGTTTGCCCCCCCCGTTTCAGCCAATGCTGAAGGAAGTGTAAATGGAGCCTGGCTGTACAGATAGGTTCATAGGGTGCCTGGCAGAGGTGTCCCTCAGGTATCCGACAGCCTTGTGCTGGGGTAAGCCGTGAGCTGCACTTAAGTAAGAGGGTGGCTGAGTGTCTGGTGGCTGTACGGAGTGAGGCCTAAGGGTGTGAGGAGAGATTCCCCCTCCTCACAGGTGTTACAAACTTGTTAGAGACTGAGGTCTGCTGCCCACCACTTCAGACTCCTGCCCAGGGCTTTATGCTGTGACAAAGCTATTGCAGGCAGTCTGGTGGAGAGTCGGGACTGTAGAATAGCTTTAAAAAAGTTCAGAAGAGGCTGTTAGAAGAGCAGGAGTAGCCTTTGGGGTTACTCTGACTTCACAGGAACTTGGTCTAATGTTTGCACAACCAGGGACCCAGGTAACAAGGCCTTAACTCTTTTCCTTGTTTTAGGTAGTGCACAGCCTTGAATTTGTGCTGCTGTTTTTGCGTCGGTGCAGACCCTAATGTCTTCCTTTCGAGGCATTTTGATACCAGCAGTCTTTGAATGGCAGACCAAGGAAAGCTGACAACTCAGGTAGCATACACAATACATCCTATCCGATATATAGCCCTATATTTTAATCTCCTTAATTTTCTCTCTTTTCATCACTGAGTGCATTTTACAAGCATGACTCCCTTGCTCTGAAAATAATCTAATACTGCAACAGAACTACAGAAATGTGAACCAGTGGAAAACATTAGCAAACTCCATTCTGGGTGTATCCAGTAGAACTCCTAATGAGCACAATGTAGCTGTATTTTCTTAAGACGTTGGGGGCTGAATATGAAGGGTCAGAGAGTAAGTTGTAGAGCTACAGGTTGGTAAAAGGCGACCTCTTTAAAAGGATTTTTTTGGAAGTTTACATGGTAAATCTTTGTCCAACACTTTGTAAACATATTTACTGTGTTCATTACAGCTATCAAATTCAGCTGGGTGGGACTGCATCCATTATATTTGGTATTACTGGAAGTGAGGAAAAAAATGTGCTCCCTCAAGCTGAACTCCCACTCATCTGCCTAGAATGTGAAGGCCAAGTGCCTTAGAAGTCCCATAAAAAATCTATCTGTGATATTCCTCAGTACCTCGTTTGAATTCTTTTTATACTATTAAGATGCACATTTGGGAGGGAAAAGGTAACAAACTCAGGGAAAATACTAAGATTTGGTTGAACTGTAAACTGCATATCAGGAATTGATCCAGACTTTGATTTTGCTCTTTATAAACCACAAAACTGAATCTAGATTCAGAACGAATCATTCTCAAATTCTGAGGCTCAGTTTGGTGTGGAATTACTAAATTCTCAAAAATCTAACCCAGGCCCTCGGGTAGGAAAGCCCTTAGAGGCGATACTGGCACAGCTGGAGCTAGCATGAGAGCTAAAGAACCAGAGGGAGCTCTCGGGCACTGCAGTCTCATTCACTGAGTGATTATTGTTAAAACTGGTGCAGTCTCTTTCCTGAATCTCATCCTTAAAAGACGTCACGTAAAAACAGGGTATTCTACCTACAGAACGAGCAAAGGAGTTTGGAGACTACAGAGACTTATGGGAAGATGAAACTCAGTGACAGGAGGAAAAAAAAAGAAGGGTCAAAAGTGGAAAGGGGAGAGGAAAATGGCTACCGTGAAAGATAGTTAAAACCACTTGAAATGTTCCCACCCCCACCCAGCATCCTGGCTCCAGCTCTGTGTCAAATCGTTTCTTTGGAAAAAGAGCCAGTCAGAGTACATTTCTGCTCAAGCCCGAGCGGGTGCGTTATAAAAATGGAGAGTAGCCTGTAAATCATTCATGGAGACAGGGAAATAAATAACCCTTTATGCCCGTATAAATACTTATCAGATGTTCATAAGGAGAATTTACATGGAGTTTTATTCAGTACTGTCAGCCATTCCTCTGTCCTCCATCATTCCTGCCGTGAAGACAATTCAAAATATGGTGGTGGAGAGAGCAGCCTCTCCACCAATTGATCCACAGCCCATCATGTAGAAAGCTCTGAACTTGCCCTCGGTACTGCTGTTATTTTTATTATGGCTCTTAGCCGAGTGAGATCATTCTTCCTGGTTTGCCTCCCAAGAAATAATGGGAAGCAGTATGTTTAGTCAGTGGATTGATTCAGTGATCTATTAGTCTAATCCTGACTCTGCCAATCATCTACTGGGTGACTGCAGGCAAATCACGTCACTTCTTTGTGCCTCTGTTTCCTCTCTGACCTTCTGTCTGTCTTGTTTATTTGGACTGTAAGTTATTGAGGGCAAGGGCTACCTCTTGCTGTTTGTATGTACGTACCATGTCTAGCGCACTGGGACCTCTGCGGCGGCTTAATCTCTTGAGTGGCGCTGCATGTAAATAATAACATCCAGCTCCTCCTCCTGGAAGTCACAGAAAGACAATGAGTTGGCAGGCAGTTGTACAAACTGGTGGCAAGCTAGAAAGAAAAGAGAAAGAGCCTCCAACGAGCTATTTTGCTAGATGCTAAATAAGCATAAAGCAGAAAGGTAATCTCTACCCCACAGATGATGATGTGAGGCCCTTTCAGCCATCACGAGCTGCCCGGAGCTCTCAGAGCCTTACGGACACTTACTGAGCATCAGGGATGGAGCCATATGCAAGCACAAGGCAGATCCATGCCATGTGGCAAATGGAAACCGAGGTGACTTACTTGGCCCAAATTAGGCTAAGTTACGTGCTATTACATTGCGTCTGCTGTGAACAAGGAATACAGCTGGGGAGCTCCTGCAGGCCAGCTGGAAAGCTGTGGTAACCCAGCCTGGGGTTGTTCAGCTGAGCCCTCAGATTATGGCTATTCTTTCTAGAAGAATTAGGTGGAAATTTCTGTTGTTTTTGGGGAACTCCATGTAATGGCAAGATTCATACCCGTCAGCAGGGCTATACCAGAAATGTTTTTCGCTGGTGCCAATACTGTCTCTTCCCAAGGATCCTTTGAGCCACCATTTTGGTTTTGATGTCCCTCTTTTAGGTGCAGAGGTGACACCAGCTCTAGGTAAGTTTTGGTTGTACCTGGCATTCCCTCCGTAGATTATTCCTCATGGATACTGTTGAAAACTTGTTCATTTCTTTATGTATGGCTTTTTTGATAGGCCTGTTGCTTTTTTGGAGACATTTCAGATGTCAGATTCTGGAAATCACTTAAAGTGTCTCTGTTCTGGTGGAAATCAGGCATGGAGACGGGGCTGTGCGTTCCACAGCGGAGCCTAGGATTTTGTTTGCTACTCTGCTCATGTCTGGCTGATTCCTCTTAGTCCCTGGAAAAGGCAGGCTAAAATATGAAAAGAAAGAGGATGATCCTGCTTTGTGTTCCATAGCTTTTAGTATGAAATTGAGTATGTTGCTTTGTTTATGTACTCAGCATCGTCTTTCAAAGACTCATTTTAATTCTAAGTATAACCTAATAGTTAAGATCAGTTTTGTTTTTTGAATCACCCGACTCACCAGTTACAAACAAAATTTGACTCATCAGATGCAAATAAATCCTGGAATCATAGAATGGTTAGTGTTGGAGGGGACCTTAGAGATCATCTAGTTCCGACCCCTCTGCCAAATAACAACTGACGTTCCTTTGTTAAAAATGAAATAAGAAAATTAAAATGATAGATGTTGTATGATATTTTCTTAATGGGATGATGCACTAAAATTGGAGCTAAGGATGTCCAGAGATAAAGGAAATAGCTACTTAGTTCCAGCCTGACTCGTTTCTCTGTGGGGTGGTGAAGCTCTTTCGTAGCATACAGAGACCAGTGAGCTATATTTACTCTATCCGAAATAGCATTATCCTCAAAATGCGGTGTGGAAATTTAAATAAAAAATGATGTTTTAGGTGGATCCTGTGAGTCCGTGTTAATGACCATTTGAAGAGGACTCAAAAAACCCCAACCTAGGATGTATCCAGTTTCACTGTTCAAAAATACCTCCTCAGAAATGCTCCCTAGTGGTGTAAACAGCAATACATTTTGTAGTTGTTTATAAAGACTACAATAACCACAATTCTGCGCTCTGCCATAGCCCTTTATACCAGATCCTCTCACTGCCGTGAGGGGTGCTGCTCGTACACCACGGTGAACTTCTGAAAGCATGGGGTATAAATAAATTATAAAGCAATAATTTGGGTAATGTAATCTGAATGAATGGGAATTTGTGCAAGCGGTTCCTACAATTCTAATGGGACTAACATGCATAAAACCTGGTGCATCAAGAAGACGAAATTAAACTCTCCAGTTTTGATTGTGGGTTACATCACTTTTTTATTTGTCATATGTCATCCTGGGTACTCGGAAGGGGAGCCTCAGGCCCGCTGTTGGCCTGCTCTTTGGGCAGGCTGGTGGGTGAGGGCTTGTGAGGGCAGCTGACATCTCTCCTAGGGACAGATCCAAAAGGCTCACACAAGTATTGCCCAGACTGGACAGACAGAATGGAGCAACCCAGACTGTAAACATAAGCTACTTCTCTTTTCTATGGTAGAAAATAACACAGGGAAACATTCTTGATTTGCATAACTCTGAAATTTTCAATTGAAAAACTTCATCTTATCAATTCACTTGAATTTTATGGTGCTACACTTATTTATGCTAGATGACAATCTGCCCCATCGCTTTTTCAATTGCCGAAGAATGACGACAGTTAAAAACTAAGACATATGCACTACATGTACTGTAACGCAGACATACAGTGAAGCACTTGGAAAGAAATTATATGAAAGTTAAAGCAAATCTGAGCCTGAAATCCAAACTCTGATTAAATTTTAAAAGGTTTTGATAAATAGCTTTTAAATTAATTGTGTGTTCATATGTCTATGTGTGTATTTTATTTCTTGATATGTTTTCTTATAATATACTTTGCCTAATAGCTGAACTAATTATTACCTTTTTCTGAAATCTCTGTATTTTCAATTTTAGTTTTGGTCTCGCAGAAAAGACAGAAACATAAACATAAAATACAGCAGTTAAATATAAAAATTTAAGTACCTTGAAACAAAAATAGTAAGATCATTGCTATGAATTTGGAAGAGACTCATCAAAGTAAAAGTAACTGTGACTAAGGACTATGAAAATATAAAGGGATTAACATATGTGGTAACAGGGCAATTAAATCCTTAGCTTTTTCACTGTGATGATTTTATAGCATCTTCTTACTGTTGCCAGTTTGGAAGCTGCCAGCAAATATTTTCTTAATTGCAAAAGGAGACAATATGTGTCCCACTGTTTCATTCATAACATTTGATTAAGTTAAAGAGGCTGCACTTCTATTTGAGAGAACAAAGAGTTTGAGATGGAAATAGCAAAGACACATTGTGCGTTTGAAAAAAGATCCCGAGAACAAATGATTAACCAGAAATTTTACAGGGGAAAAAAGTCTACTTGTCTTGACAGAATAGCCTGATCCTGTAATAAACCCTCCCAAAGTCAACAGTTCATAAAGTCTTTTGTTCTAGTAAAAGGGTCTTTAATTTTTAACACAAACTCACACTTTGGTATGCATGAGCTTAAGTAAAATTAGAAGACATGTATATAATAGGATTTAATGGATTATCATCTGCATTTTCCAAAGATGTCAGCTTCTCTCGGCTCTGATGGAGTAGCACTTAATGTAAATTTAATTTGAAGTGATGTATGGAGGGCTTGAGGTGGTACTCTGTGATTCCCTAACTGCCTGGAGAGGCTCTGTGGGTAGCATCTGGATTTGGCTGCTCCACATGCCCAGCAGCATCTACTAACTAGGATTAATGAGGTGGCCTGTTCACCAGTGATCCAAAGGAGGTATGCTACATTTACTCCCAACAATATGAATAGGAGGGCCAGTTTCCTTTGGGGGCACACTGTTTGATGAAACTTAATGATGGTCTCGATATTAGGTGTAATAAATATACTGTATAGAAAGCACTTTTGCTTTGTCAGATTTAAATGTTATTTAATCATAAAATGGTGTTTGGCTTAGCAGGGCTGAGTTAAAGAGCATAATGGCCTCAGATGACATCTTTAAAGCTAATATTTTGCCTAAGTTGGGAAATAAAGTACCAACTTAAAAGATCTAGTATTTACCTTTGAGACAATTTTTTTTTTTTTCAGTTTGGGGAAGAGAGGGAGAAAATTTCTGCTTGCTTGCAAAGTTACGAGACAGTCTTGAAAAATATCTTTGCGCTTACCTCGATGTGTTTATGTAGAAATCAACAGCTATTAACTTTTAGGCAACACTTCTCCGTGTGGTCTCAGCCTCATTTGTGCGTCAGAATTGTATTTTGCCTTTGTGTCTAACTGAGCATTGAATGAAATCTCAGCTAATTTCAAATTCCCTTTGTCATCATGGTTTTCAGCCAAAAGTCTATAATAAATGGTCAGAAGATGAGCTGAGACTGAATGAATAGTGAGTGGTATTCATCAGCCAAACATAGAGTCCAGATCCAATTATATGTATTCATTAAGTGATAATGATATCATGGTCTTTAACTAGGAAGAAAAGAGTGTAATTGAATAATAACAGTTGTACAATCCCAGCGGAACACACTTTCCATCCCAGCACAGCGACCCTCGGGGATGATGCAGAATTGATGGAATTCTATTACTCTTTGATAGATTTATTATGAAGGGCTGAGTGGACTTGCTACTCCACTTTGTCACTCACACTAATCAGTATCGTAAGGCCCCGAGCGCGCAGGCTTTTGTATCCCTTTGACAAAGACAAGGTTAGGGGAGGATGACAGACACCCAGACCTTTACAAACCCATACCGCAAGATGAAATGGGCCAGCTGAGCTCTGAGCTGGGACAGAATTTTAATTTGTTTATCAATGGCTCACATGTGCAACACCATAAGGATATTTGTCAGGAGTAACACTGAAGCTAAACTCTTTTGTTTGGCAAGTGGAGCTTGGAAAAATATTTATTGAACTGTAAAAAACAGGGTAAATGAAAGGAAGGTGAAAAGTCTAAATGGAGTGGAAAATAACTTGCATTACTGTGCATAAAGTATAAGGAGGACGGTTATCTTTGTCTATTTTTGTTTGTTTCAGTTGAAAGAAATTTACTCACAAACTACAGTCAGATCTCTCGTTGATTTAGATTCCGGGGGGGACTCAGGCAAAACAGAAGTGGGCAAAATGAATTTCATGTGTTGTTTTTTATTGTTGTGTATTTATAAGAAGCTTCCAGTTCTGACAGATGGATTGCTCTCAGGCTTTTTCACCATTAAAAAACAGCAAAGTAAATAAAATACCCTGGCCTTAAAAGCTGGAACTTGTACATACAGTCTTGGATTTATAAAAACAATCTTGTATGTGTTCAAGTGTGGCTGTTTCTACTATTCATCGTTCCCATTCAAATGCAGGCAATAGGCTCTGTCAGCATGGTCACTAGCTATCAGAGCCTGCTGGATTCGGAGAAACAGACAATTTGTTGTGCTTCTGGTCTGACCGGGAGCTGCAACCAACGTTGGCATAAACAAGGCATTGCATAGGAGGCTGCTGCCAGGGTTTGTTTTTTGTCAGTGTTGTTGAATGATAGATATTTCCATCCTTTTCTTCTTTCTGAATTGCTTTTCTTTTTCTTTTTTTAGTGTAGCATTCTGCATTCTAAGAGGGACTTGACAATTCAGAGTCTGGGTTCAGTGTCCCTGTCCATAAAAACAAATAACTTGAGGAGTGCTGCTGTCCTGTGTGGATTTGCCATGCCAGCTCCTCTGTCTCTGCTTGGGATTTGAGGCAGAGGCAGCACAGTCAGCTGTGACTGCAGCAGCAATTGGCTTAGCTGGCTCCAGGGTGAATGTGCCCAACGTGTGGACAACGGTAAAGCAGAGGCAGGGATACCAGTGACCAGAGTGGGAAGCATTGAGGAGAACGTTAGTTTCCCACATTTTGTGCTGTGGATTTTCTTTAGGGCTTTTCATCCCCAGAAGCCTTTTTTTTCTTCTTTCTCTCCAGTCGAAGGCACAGTTGTGCGGATGTGTCTGTGAAGCTTGGTGGCCCTGCTGGGTACATCTAAATGGCAAACCAAAGGTGCATTTGGAGCGTGGGAAGACATGCCCGCACTGATTGTTATCTTGCCAACAAAATCAGTGAAGGGAAGGTGACCCAGGTTTTACCACGTGTAGCAACCACAGCACAGAGTTGCTGGCTGGCTGGTGCCTGGGTCTGGAGCCCAGGAAGAAGCCTGATACCACATCAGCATGGCAACTCTGTGGGTTTGGTTTTGTCTCTCTTTTGCTCCCTGTGCAAGCAATTCTGAGGCCTAGCAGTGGACTCTTGCTGTCTTCCAGGACCAGCCACATCCGTAAACTCTGTGCTTACTGGGATTCAGTGAAGCTGTAACCAACGTTTATTTGGATAAGGTGCCAGGGAGTGTCTGAATATATCAAAAGTGCAAATGGTTGTCTGTGCTACGTATAAGACCCACCGTGACAACAGTCCTTCTGCATGATTTCCTCTGTATGCTACAACTGTGTGTCTCCCTTTGGGTTGGCTGGAGACTGCTTGCCCACGCAGGCATTTTTTCCCTTCTTTGCATCTTGCACAGTCATGAGCAGATGGTAACATTTTGCATCTGTTTTGCAAGAGGATGCCCGGAAAGTCAGGTTCTGTCAGTGGAGTACGAGAAGAGTAATCCTTTCCAGTGCCATGCTTTGTGGCGGCAGCATGGGATTTCACAAGCCTCTCCTCCTTTCTAGTCTTTCCCAGGGGCCGGCACAAAGTGCCCGTGAACAGCCACTTCCTGTCCTGCTCCGCTTTGCTTCTCTGCTTTGGCACATGGTGATCAACAGGTGTAATCAAGTGGAAGGGGGTGTGGGACACCATCGCTCCCACAAAGGACGACTTCCTGCAGAACAGCTGTCATTTGCAGCGTTATGCTGCCTGCCCATCTAAACCCCTCGGTGTCTGGCCAAAGACCCGACCAACTTGCCGGCGGGCACAGTGCCTCCCAAACAGATGGGCATGAGCACAGGCAGGCCAAGCACCACATGTGAACGTGAAATATGTCGGAGGCGGGCAGTATGAGCAGCCAGGAACGTCACAGTATCTTTCACTCCTAACACCTTCCCAACAGTGGCAAGATCAGATCCAGCTTGGAGGTAACTCTCAGGAGCAGAGAGGGGAAGCAAGGAGGAGAGAGATACAGAGCCAGGCAGAGGGGTTACCTGGAATAAGTGTTTTAATGGTGTCATCACTCCAGCTTCGGCTAAGGCAGAGGAGCACGTATGGAAGAGGCCAGAATAAATGTAGCTTAGCAGTATGAATCCTGTTTCTGTGATTTGCTGAGCAGAGTTACTGTAATGAGACGAGATGTGCACATACCTAAGCAGGCTTCGACAGAGGACAAGAGGAAAATAATTTGAGTAGAAAATCCAGCGTTAAAGCTGCTGTCAGTTCACAGCTGTCACAACTAATCCATTTCTTATATAGTTCCAAACACTGAAGTATTTTGCAATTAAAAAAAGAGAAGTATTTATTAAAGAAAAAAGATCTGGAATAAGAAAGAGCACCTTAGGGTCAATAAAAAAGGCCAACAGAACCATAAAAATGTTTTAAATGAAATCTGCTGTACATCAACCAAAAAAGGAAGATGTTCCAAGAAGGAAGTCTTGCTAACTATTTTCTTGACAGGTTTCACTTTCAAATGGAAGATCATTTTGCACCAAAACCCACTGTATGTGTCCTTGTCATATTTTGTGATCCACTGTGTTGGCAGAGAACAGGTAATTGCCTGAAACTCGTTACATGACTAGGATCTTTGTACCGCAGGGTGGGAATCACAAGCCAGAATGCTAATTCATGCTTTGTGCTATCAGGAGGAGGCAATGGATCAAGTCTCTTGCACTTATTTTCCTTGAGGTCCATGGAGCTGCCCTGATACTCACTGCTGTAACCGAAGTCGGAGTCGCGCCTCCTGGATTTTCCCAGGTTTAAATCAAGGCAGGATTCACCTCTGGATATATATGTGGTTAACAAGCACAGCAGGGGGAGCAGTGACAGGGGCCATTCAGCTGGATGTTCTTTCATGTGAGATATAAAAATAATGATTTTATGTTGACCAGTTACTTTGTTATAGAAGATACCAAGATCCTTTGGAAACAGGGATTCACCTTCTTAGGAGAGTACAGCTGTAGGTAACAATCTGTTTGTTTGGCATCTCCACGGCACTGGAGCTGAGGTGCCCCAGCAGTGCTGGTCTGGAGTATGCGTGCTGCAGCTGAGTGAGGTGGACGTCTGCAGTTGTGCCAGTAAAACGGTGTGGAACCTATTCCTGTGTGTGTCCTGGGATTTACTTCCCACAAGACAGTGCAGTGTACACTAGCTGACTTATCTGTGAACCATGGAAACATTTTGAAAAGGTAAAGCAGACAGTACACTGAAGAATCATTTGTCACAAGTAATTGCAGGCAGTCAGAAAGAGCAGAGAGAGTATATGAATCATGACGTAAAAACAGTGAAGGGCAGGCATTTAGTCTGGTCTGTGGCTATAAGTGCAGTGACACAGGTTAGTCCTGGCATGATATACAAATGTTATGTGCAGAGGGACAAGTACAATGAATAAAGAATTCCCGTTTTCTCATTATCTCATGCAGCAGAGAGGTTTTTTACTCCACACATAACTCATAACTTTTAGTAGGCAGGAGATGGCTACATTGAATTAGTGGGAACATTTTGTTTCCTGAATTTAAATATTCTCCCTGTGACAATTTATTTCCAGTGTAAAATCCTGGTAGGATGCAGAGAAGCAGGGAAATTATACCAACCAGCCATTTCAGGCGGCCAACCTGGGACCGGGTACAGCAGACTCGCCACCGCCAAAGCACCAGACACGGGCAGTCTGGCAACTAGACTGTTGCTGACAGACTATTGGGCATCACTGAGAGGTATAGATCAGGTTTGGCAACTTCCTGGACAATAAGCAGGATAAGAGCTCTCAATAAGGATCATTAGAAAAATAATAGCGTAAAGAATTAGAAACAAAGAAGGCAAAATATTTTTTTAATACTTTTGCTTCACAAATCAGTGTTTCCATCCTGAAATATTAAAAATAATAAAATCCAAGTAACCTAGATAAGGAGAGAGAGAGAGATATTTGAATCAAGGGTGAAACCTATAATTCAGAAAGGAACAGCTGAAAAATCATGTACAATGCTATTGCTTATGAATTTGTTATAAAGGTAGATGATAGTGGGAACTTCTATTCTTATGTCTGCTTCAGGAATTTATTATTTATGGGCAAACACATGCATGATACATAATAACTTTTAGTTGTTCTGTAATTCTCTTCGCTCAGACATCTCAAAATGATCTGTAAATGTGGGTAGAATTATTAGCTCCATTTTAGAGGAAGAGGAATTGAGGCCATGCTGTTGGCCAGCAGTTGTCCGGGAGGCGCGGCTGGATTGAGGTGCAAATGTCACACCTCAGAGTTCCAGTGCAGAACTGGACAAAAGGGCTTTGAGTATGGGATAAATTGATTTCTCTCACGACAGTTTTGCATCAGGGTAACTCCATGGATTAAGACTTCTGATTCACAGTCCTGTTTGGATTTAGTCAAAGCAGTTGGAAAGGTTATCACCACTATTTCTCCCCCACGAACAGCTGCCGGAGTCAATTTTCAGCCTAAGGTGCTTGCATAATCATGTGAATAACAGAAATATCTTTAAAGTATCTTTAAACTGCTCCAGCATGATTCAGCAGAACTCAGAAGGTTTCACTCTCAGTTACTGGCACCTAAAACGTGAAGAGCTGCAAAGTGTCCAAGCCACGTCACCCAGCAGTTAACATGTGCCCGCTTCAGACTGGCTCAGTGTAAGCAAGTTATAAAAAAATGTAGATTGCTGGCACCATATGGCAGAAGTTCCTTGCAATTACAGTGTTCTCAGGACGTGAAACACTGGAGGCAGCACCAAACAACTGATCATTGTCTTTGGTGAAAGTATTGAAGACATTGAAAGCTCTGCTTGTTTTCTTGTCCAAGTATTTTCTAGTGCCACTTCGCAGACTTAGCCACAGATTAGGCTGGAGAATGCGTATGTCTCTGTAAAAACGTGACAAAGTAGTTACTTAAGAAATGTAACCCAGACAAGCCACCTCTTCCTCCACAACCTATCAAAAATAAACTGTGTTGGGTAGTGGCAATAGGAAATGAATGGCTGAGCTTGATGTCACAGGTCATAGTGTAGTCCGTCAGCTTTCCCTTTTCTGCCGACAGCCAGTTGTCCCAGTGATTCAAGTACATGAGTAGCACAAGCTGAAAGTGCTCTCATTTTCAGGTAAAAATGGGAGGGAAGAAAGTTCTCAGAAAGTTGAAATAGCCCTCTTTTGACATTTTCAGAGCAAAAAGTGGAAATTTCAAATGTTGAAATTACTTTTCATTTCAAATATTCAAATTCTGTATTATATTTGAATGTTGTTAGGAGATAAAAGGTCAAATTCTAAAAGGCCATGTTAGAATTATTATTTCAATTTTGCACTCAAACTGTTTCCCACATTGCACAAATTTTCCTTCATTGAAAATTTCAGGTTTCATTTCTGATCATAACAAAGACATATGTTCAAACTTCAAATCCTTTGCTCAGCTCTGCCATGAGCCTCTTCTCTCCCTTTCATCAGAATAGCTCTCAGCCGGAGTTGAGAGAAGCCCAGCGGAAGCAGTTGGGAATTTTTAGGAACCAAACAGTGTTCTTAAACCAAGTCATGAATTAGCCTTCACAGACAGAATTGCTGAGAACTTTTAGTTGATGGGTAAAATAATAAATTTTCTAAGCTTCTTCAAAACAGACAAAAAAATCCTCCCCATTTTTCTCAAGCTGTTTTTGTGTATACCTCTGTGTAAAGCAAAAAAATACTAGGAGCCAAGGATCTTTGTAGACATGTTTGTGTATTTTTATTTTCTAAAGCTAGTACTGATAAAACTGAATATCTGCTTTACTCTAATTACCAGGCTTCCATTTCCAGTCTTGAGATTATAGACATCAGTTCTTACCGTTTCACCTCCTTTCCATTTTGTCTGGAATTGGCTGTCATCTCATCTGTCCTGTCTTCTGAAATGTGTTATTTTCCTGGTTGTGATCTTTGCTGTAATCGGGTTATTCTCCAGCTATTTCTGTATTGGCATACTGAAGCGGGGTAAATCTTGGTGCTTGCAAAAAACCAAAACTCTGAACGTCAGTGAAACCGAGATCTCACCTTCATCGGGGTCTGCAGTCTGTGTAACATTTTGTAACCCATTTGATTTTTTTCTTCTCATCCATCTCATGTTTCTCCTTTGTTAAGCAGTCGCAGTAGCTACCTTTGAAGTGAAGGATCAAGCTCAAAATCTTACTGTTTTACAAGTGAAAAGAGAGATTGGGAATGTAATGTCTTTTTCAGCCTTAACAATAACATCACTGCCAGCAACTCTATAACAAGGACTGTTATACTCCCACTCCTACTTAGTGGCAGAAATTGGTCTGTTTTATGTTCCTGCTCAGACATTTCCATTCATCTCTGCCTTGCTTTTAATGGCCCAATCTGTACCACTCTCCTTAGTCAGTGTTTACATTCATGGTCCATTTGGGTGGAACGATTTCTCACCTGAGAACTGCACAGTCATTGTTCCGCTCAGGTTTTCTGCGCTGATTTTATTTTATGCTGAATCTGGCTATGGGTGGCCTTGGATTTTAAGATACCTGTATGTCTAAGAGAGTTGAGTGCTGTTGTGACAAACACCAGTTTGGCTGGCACGTGACAAATGGTAGAGGCAAATCCAGTAGCACATCACTGCGTTACTATATCCTGCCCATGGAAGGGTCCCTATTGCCTGTCTAGTGCCATCCAGGGAGTGTAGACTGGTGCACTTTTCCATCCAGGTTTGCTTTTGAAAGAGCTCTGCGGGTAGTCTAGACAGTGTATGCCACATAAATAGATGAAGGTTGTTCTGGGTATCAGAATGTCCCATTTTTGCAGTCCTCTAGGATAAGATTGTGAAGTTAGGTGGAAGAAAAAAAGGATGAAAAAAGGCTTTCTGAGCTTATTGTGATGTGGGGTTTTTTTGTTTGGTTGGTTGTTTTGGGTTTGGTTTTTTTTTTTTTTTGAGGCTGCTTCCTTGAGGCTGATTCCTTTACAGCTGTGGAGATTTCCAGCCTCAGATGAAGCTCAAGAAATGAGTTGATATTTTTATTACTAACAAATAGACCATCAGACATGACTTTTGAAGAGAGTCTGCATACAGTGAATTACATCCTCACCAAAGGGTGGCTGAATCAGGCACCTGCAACATACAAGAACCCCAGTAACTGTAACAGCTGAACAACTGAGACCATTTTATTTCAGTCAAAATCTTAGTAAAGAGCTGTTAATTCAAAATGATTTGGCTTTGGATTTTGTTTGAATTTTTTTTCCTTTAATTTGACTTTTTTTCGTTGCAGTTGGCTTTATGCATCTCAGCTGCTGATTTGATTTAAATTTAATAAGAGTTATTATAGGATAATCAGATACCAAAGGACTATTTAAGAATGTTTTAAAATTTAACAGTGATACTTACTACACATCGATAAACATGTTCTTAATAATCAATTGGTCTTTAATCACACCATTTTCTTGTGAAACTTATGTTAAAACTTATTCAGATATAATTTAAACTGAATCAAACAGATACTCAAATATCTATTACTGTGAAAAAGCAATTTGTTTTGCCTAACCACTGCTTACATTAATAGTAGTACATAGCTTTTTGGTCTGAGTAATACAATGGCCTAGCAGGATCTCGGAGGAGCACTGCTGGGCAGCTGTGATACAATTGAAAGGTGGAAAAAGTGGGAATATTGGGTGGAAAAATGGAAGTTGCTGGTGAAACTACCTTTGCTTTCACATTGCTGACATTTTTCTAGTCATGGCTGCAGACGGGTATTGAATAGCATTAGCCTATTGATGGTGAGTAAGGTGGACTGGAGAACATTGTACTGTGTGCCGTATTTATAGATTACTTGCAATTTGGGAGGAAGGGAGAGGAGAGATAAGACCTAACTTTACTTACTAAGGACCTGAGCTTCAGAGGTTATAACTCCTGTTGAGCGTCTGTGAGGAAATAACAAGGGTGTCTGCTTGACTCACTGACACATGCAAGGGTAGGTAGAGGAAACTGTTCTACAGGGTGAAGACAGTTGGCCTTAAGAAGATGTATATTGGCTGAGATGATAAGAAACAGATCGGAAGAAAAAGAGGGAAGGTGTGGGAAGAAGGAACTGCAAAAAAGTAACTGGTCACTTGAATGAAAAATAGACCCACCTCAATGTCTGTATGGTTTATCTGCCATTGGATCTCAGCAGGGTGAACGCTCATGATTTATCAGACCTGCAGCCCACTCAGTAAGAGTACGTCTAGCCAGGCTGACCCTCTGCTGTCTAGGGTACTGCCTGCCCCCTGCAGTGTGCTACTAAGGAAATCCGTAGTAACTGGATTAATTCAGTTCATCCCCACTCCACTCCACTTATTCTTATTCCTCATTCTGAAGGCTTTTGTCATGCAAAAAGTCGGGAAAAAAAATTGAGGAAGCAGCACTAGGTTCCAGCTCTGCTGTGGGAGAGCAGCTGCCTTAAGCCAGGTGTTACATCATGTGTAGAAGTGTTTGGATACACAGGGCTATTGGGCCTGGATGGGTATAATAACCACGTGTGCCAGAGCCTAGAAAGAGAAGTGAACCTACCGTAGCACCTGTGTATCAGGTGCTGTTTTCAAGCTAATGCAGAGGATGCTAGTGTTTGGTTGGTCCTGATTTTGGTCTGCGTCACCTCACACACACTTTTTCAACAAAATTGTTCTGCTTTACTTCCTGTACAGTTCTGCTTTCATTCCTGGCAGTAGAATATCACAGATAGGTGGGAACTTTTTCTAAGCCCTTTCTGAAGTACAGGACTGTATGGCCTTCCTACAGTTACCACATTCCCAGTCTGAATGGGATTTCAGTACAGTAATGGGGAAGTTGGTCACTATTTTATTAGCTAGTCAAAAAAGAAAAGATGTCCCTGGCTTGCAAGTGATCGAAGAATTCACTAGCAGAAGAGATAAATTTACTGTTTATTTGCTTCCATCTTGGCTTCTAGAGCAGTCATGGCCATGTTGTGTTCCACCTTTCCCTTTCACAAGGATCCTCCGGACAGCTGGCCCTCGTATGCACGGGCACAAGGCAGCTTGCAGTATGGCGAGGAGGACATCCTCCAGCACAACTTTAGACCTTCTGTGCAAGCTGAGCACCTTCATCTGTTCTCTGTTAGCTCCAGGCATGACACTGTGAAAAACGTGTTTCACACTTCAGTTGCCCACTTCGCTTGTGAACTCTGGGGGACAGACAGGCTATTCCTACATATACGTTCGGCATTTCCCATGCTTAGTTCTCTGCTCAGCCATGTCCTGTAAGTGGCTTTATAATGCAAATAAATAATAATACTAGCAAGAGACTAAGGGCCAAACTCATTTCTGGCTTTATTCCTATGTTGTCAGTCTGGAGTCATTAGTGCCATTGTCTTTTTTCATGGTGTGGTTCTTTTCTAGTAAAATTATAATGTGAAACCGCAGTGGATTTATTGATTTTGTTTGATTTCCGTGAGTGATCTAGCATCTGTTGAAGTAAAAGACACAGGTGAAGAGGAGCAAAAGCAAGCTGAGAATTGTTGTTGATCTACCTCTGAGATTTGGTATTGTTTTTTCCATTAAGGGTCTGGATACCGAATGTCAGCTTGTAAACTGTCTGTAGCTCCAAACATGAAGTCCATGAACAAATTTCTGCTGACTTCAGTTAAGAACTTGGAGAATAAGCCCCAGTTATTAGGGAGCTATTGCCATATTTGTGAGAGGCAGCAAGGTGCAGTACAGAATTTCTCAGCCATCAAAAGGGTCACAAAACACAATCGAGGAGATCTGAAAATCGAAAATGTTATAGTCTGAGGCAAAAACTGTTCTTGGCCTTCTATTCTCTCATCCTTCATGCTTAACTGTTCTCTGTCAGCTTTGTAAAGTACATGCACAAATACATTACATTGACTTACTGTTGTTACCCTTGGTACAGGTGTAGTATCTTACTGTTATCTCTGGTCAAGTTTTTATGTAGCATAAACCTCACCAAACCAGAATAGGTGTGAATGAGCGATCACATGTGGTTGTCCCTCTAACAGTAACTTAACCTTGCAGCCAGCAACAGTGTTTGTGTTAGAATCTCTTGGGATAGTCTCAAGGCTTTGGTGTATCTTTAAGAGTCACTGGATCTGAATTTCTATGAATTTGTGTAAGTCATGTCAGGGTCAGAAGGGCTGCTACTGATGCAACTGATCTGGGTTATGATGTCTACTTCCTCTGCAGGTTACCAGTCTTCAGCTATGACAGCACAACGGCTGGTGTAATGAGTCATTAACCCAGCTCAGTCAGAAGTAATCCTGCTTCAAAGAACCTTGTACTGAAACTCTTTAGGCTAAGCCAAATCATTTGACAGATCTGGACTAACTAACGGCTACCTGAACAACTGCGTTGGCCACTTTAGCGGGGAGATAATCTCCAGTGGGTGTTGAGGGAGTAGGGAAGCACAGCTGCTACCTAGACCAGCTACAGCATTATGGTACCAAAAGTTACCCTTACAACTAACATACTGACTCTTTCCTTCTGTGCAACGCAAAGAAAACGAGCCGGTCTCAGGATGTCACTAGGACTGGCTGCTCAGTATTTATACTGGTCATACGTTGCTGCCTAAAGGCTGTATTTATTCCAAACCAAATGTGTTGTCATTCCATGTGCCGTTCTTGAAGTGAAGGGATAGCTCACATCCTGTAAGATGCACTGTCAGACATTATGAAGAGGGAGTATTAGAGACAACAAAGTATTTGTTGCTCTAAAATTGGGAGGATCATTGAACCGCAGCAAGGGAAATTTGGAAGGTTTTAGCCTGTTTTAAAAATGAATTTACACGTGACAAATGGTGACATTTATAAACTGTTGGAGAGGGCCCTAAAATAAAGAGATTGGAGGTTGAAAATATGAAGACCAGCCTGGAAGGAGATTGAGAGGAAAGATATTAATAGCAAACCCCTCCCTGAAATGCAGAGAACTCGGAGAACATTCCTATTGGTGCATTTCTTTTTTTGCTATGACCCTTCTCAGAACATTTCATTTAGTTCTGCTGCTTTACAAAAATCTGTTGTTGCACAGCTGGGTTGTGCACAACAGCAGGAAAAAGGGCAAAGCTCTCTAGAGCAAAGTCAAGTCCCTCTGCCTTCGGAGGGTTTCCTTTGGGGCACACTGAGCTTTTAGCGCTCCTCAGCTTTGTCTTGAAAGCTAGTACAGGCTCAGCACATTTCCCTTGCAGCGCTGCAAGACTGTAAATATGGGGGCTAATCAGTGCTTGGGCAGCACCCTCCAAAGCAAGGCGTTGAGGATGAGTCTGTTCTGAAGAGATTGTTATGGAGATCAATGGGTTCAACCTGGCATAAATCGCTGGTCTTGAATAAATACCTCAGCCAGCAGCGTCGTACACAAGAAGCAAGCCTTGAGAGTAATTAATTGGATTCTCTGCCTGCTTCTGCAACTTCTTAAAGTATTGTGAAATAATCATTATGAAGACTGTCAGTTTTATATATGTACATATATATGTGTGTGTATACACATAAATGCATTTTTATCTACGTATATGTACACATATATATAAACCCCTGTTGGTATCTAGTAATACAAGTCTTTAATGAGGAAGCAAAGGAGAACTGGTCAGAAGGGGTGCACAAGAAGGTGAAACTCCAGCTTACCTTCATAAACAGAATTTGTGGATGTTAGGTTGTGGGGTTTTTTTACTTGTAAACTTTTGATTTGAGAACCACCAACATCCAGTCAACAAACATTCAGTAAACATTATTGACAGAATAACTTCTAAGGAGGGAATTGCAAAAATTGCATTGACATCTCATCATTGTTAATATTTATTTAGTATAATAATTTTTTTTTTACTTAAACAAAAGCATTTTGGCTGTAACTGAAAATCTCCAAATCTGACTGTGATCGGAGAAGGGACGTTAGTGACTCAGAGGTAGTCAGTACCTTCCTTTCTGCAGCTCCGGTGCGCTAATGTCCAACAGTAATACAAACAAATACTGTACAGGTAGCATGTGCTAGCTTGAAATGTGAAGCCAAGGTCTTGCAAACCTGGGGGAATATCTTTTGATTTTCTTTCAGATAGCCCTGGCATCTTGGCTGCAACTGCATTATTACATTCACTCTTCCTGCATTCTTTTTGAGGTTTCCCTGAAATACATTTTTCACTTCCCCTTCTGAATAGCTGACACTATTGTGGTATCACAGTATGCTGCTAAATAGCTGATTCCCGCTACTCCGTAAGTGGCTGTATTTCTGATGAATCCCAAATAAATCTTCAAATAGAAAACGCTGCGTCATGTCAAATTATCATTATTATTACAGATCTGGAGTTCCATTAACAATATCATAAAGCATCAATGTTATGGCTGGGATTCTGTAAGGTATAAAATAAGGCCTTTTGCAAATGGAAGTCACTCTGTGGCATGTGAACTGGCTGTGGAGAGAGAACTGTACCCCACGGTATTTTGTTGTTCCCAAGTGAATCCTATTTCCTTTGAGATTTGAGTGTGGTTTAAATGGTGATTCTCTGTAGTTTCCAAGACCTATAACAATTTCTTCTCCCATTTTATTTTAACAACTCTAATAAATCATAATCTGGTGTGACTGGGAAGCCTTATAAGCTGTGGGGTTTGTAAGCACCATAAAACTTTCTTCGCTGCTGGTTAGCACAGATGGGAGCAGAAGCAATCCAGAGCACGTCAAGAATCTCTCTTCTCTCTTGCATGGATAAGCTTCATAAGGCAAACTTGTTGTGGAGGGAAAGCACTGAACTGATTCCAGAAACAATTAGGAAATACAGCAAACAAATAAGCCTCGGTGATTTGAATGACTCAGGTAATCTACCTGATTCATATACTAATCCCCGCGTTTTCCTTAGTTACAAACTTGCTATCTCACTGAATTGGAGCAAAATCTTTCAGAAAATCACTGCCATTCACTCATTTTAAGAAGAGTTACAGTAGATGCTCATAACTACAGAAGGACTATTAGAAGATGTGGGCTAGCTTTACCGGAATGGCTACAAAGTTTGGAGGCCTGATCCTTTTGGAACAGCCCTAAAAGGAGCCTAATTTTATCCAAAAAGTGCCAAGTTCTCCTCCTCAGAAAAGCAGCAATTTTAAAGGTGAATGCTGATACTATGAGTGTGTTTTGAAACTCTTGGCCATGTGATTTGGCTGTTAGCCAAACTAGCTACTAACTATGTTTTCTTTTCCTCTGAAATAAGTTTTCCAAGCTCTTTATGGATTACTGTTGCATGAGGTGCTACCAGTGCATGAGGCAGAAAAGAGAATTCTGGAGTCATCTTTGCTTTGTGATCACAGATGTCATCCTGGCTGTATGTTTTGTTATTAGATCTTACCAGAAATTAAGAAAAGATAATTTGATTAATCTATGCAGTTAATTTTTGTTAAATATGTGTTGTATTAATATATATAAAGCAAAGAAAAGGCAAGTGGGACTCCCATTGTCTGGCCAACAGGCTATTCTGCTGCCAACTCTGTGAGTATTGCTTGAGTAACCAGAGACCTAAAATGATATTACATAGCCATAATTCAAGATTAATCTACTTTAAGGAAACAAGCCACTCGGTTCTATGTTACAGCCAAAATAACCCCCAACTCTACATTAAAAGGATATTAAGAGCCCTTGCAGTGAGAGAGTCCTGCAGAAAAAAATGGGAGATAATTATGTTAATTATGTTATCTCTAAATGCTGTGGTGTAAGATAAAAGGAGCTAAATTACAGTTGTTTGAAGAAAACTTAATTCTGGTATTCCTGAATGGGAGTGATGAAGTTTATTATTTTAAAGTTGATTTTATCTGTGTGATTTCCTGGACTGTTAAATGGGCAAACTGGGTCTGACTGGAAAAATCTTTTATGAACATCATATAGCTACCGCCTGAAGAGCTGGTCTCTTCAGATTCACCACAGTGACTTGGATTTTGTGTTAATGGATTGATTAATAACAGAAGGTGTCATCCTGACGTGGGAACCAGCGCAGTACTGGAATGAGACATACTTTGCCACTGGATTTCACAGATGCGTGCTGAGAGTAGAGGAATTTTGACAGAAAAGGAGCCTGAATTCCCCTCACGTTTCAAGATACAGGCACAGTCTTTTCCCCTGACTCTCTCATTTCAGTACTGTCCACTTCTCTACTTTCTGTTTTCTTCTTGGATTAGTCCTGCCTCTCCCAAACATTTCTTGCTTCTCACCCATTGCTCCCTCCTCCCCAGCTCTTCTTTTTCCCAGCTTTTTGGCCTTTTGTGGATAATTTTCTGTAATTTAATCGCAGTTTCTCTCTTAACCTCATATCTCAGCTAATAAAGTTCTTCATCTAATATCATTCACCCCCTAATTTTGCACCTGCTGGTTTCTGCCAGTCCTGTGCTCTCTGGTCCTGTTCTTTCTGCCAGCTGCTACACCAAGACTTTCACCAGCTCTGTGTGTGCTGGTCTGTACTGGTGGATGGTGCCACTCCCTGCAAGGCAGAGTTCCTGCCACCGGCACGTCCCGCTGCTTTTTGCTGCCTGAGTGCTGGGAGGAAAATAAGGGACGGTAGCAGAAAGAGAGAGAAAAACTTGATGAGCCTGGGTCTCCACTCGTATCTACAGATCTGTGAAATGCTTGCCGACATTGCAGGGCGTCTTTTTATTCCTGTGCTTTAGTCTTCGCCTGATGTCAAACATTTAATGTTTCTGATGTCTAAATGTTCTTTAGGAGAGGGTAAAAAGCATGACGGCGTGAAGTGCAGCTGGGGAGAAGCCGTGGGTGGGTGGCCTCCTGCGGCCGTGGGTGTCATCTGGGCGCTAACCAGGAGGGGGGGGTGTTCCGTGGGAGTGCGGCCCAGGTGGCCCGGCTGGGCTCGCATGGCTGCCCTGCTTCAGTGTGCACCTCGGGCCAAGGCCAAGGGCGAGTCGAGGAGATCCCCAGCCTGCTGACATCTCTTTTTGCCTCTTTTCAGCTTCTGGCTTAAAACTTGAGACTTCTGGGCAATGAATAATTAAGTCATTTTGTAGCTTTGCAAAAGCGTTTGTAAAAAGGACACTGTCTGAGACCTATAGTAGTTGATAATGTCACAAGTACTAGGATTTCCCAAGGCTTGAGGGCTTGCTCCTGTCACCATTGCAATGTCTGTCGTAGTGCTGAGCCTTTCTGGAGAGTCACATCCACAGCTGTTCAGTTAGTGAGTAAACTACGCTGCATTGGACTCCCTTTCCCCAGCTGAGAGGATCCAGAGCTGCACCCTTCATTCTGTACTCTCTTTCAGCCTTGTCACATGCGTGGACATCATGGATCGAACTGTGGTTGGGAAACCTCGTGGTAGAACCCTTAACCAGCTCAGCACTGGTGAGACTTAGCACCCGAGCTCGGCACAGGATGAGGTGAGGTGTGCTGGGGAGGCAGGTGCCCTGGTGTAGCTTAGATCCTGCCCTCGAGTGGTGATAAAACACACGTGAGAGTGCTTCTGTGAAGCATGGTGTGTCCAAGAGCGCACTCAGCGGGGACAGTGATTTCAAACCATGCATGACAGGACCCAGAGTACAAAGTGCCCCGTTGTTCCTGGTGCTTCTTTACCAATCAAATGCATTAAAGGCAAATATAACCCAATTACAAAGCAGATAACCCTCAGTAACGATTCAGATAGCACATGGGATGAAAAAATAATGTAGCTAAAAAGTCATAAAAATGAATACTATTTGATTAGATCCAAACCAGTGGTGTCAACTGATTTTACTCATTTAACCTGTCTCCTGATCACAGTACAGCCGTCATTTAGCTGCAGGGTGGATGTGTTCATACCGAACTATTAATCTGTTTCAAAATGCCATAACATTTCCATGAAGAACTTCCTAATTTTTTTTTTCAGAAATTAAATGTCTGTTTAAAGTTCATTCCCTCCTGCTGCAACTAATTGAAATGAGATTTGGTTTATCTTTATGACATGAAAATGAGATTGAGTTTCATAATAATAACAATAATGATAACTCTATAGATTTTAGGACTAGTAGTTAATAATTATAGTAATATGTGGTGATTAGAAAAGAGTAATGCAGCATAAACAGTCCATTGTTACTTGTTGAGATGTGGGACTGGGTATCAGTTAATACCATTTTTCTTATTTTGTATCTATTTTCTGTTCTCATTGAATTTTAGTCAAGTACATTAATTAATTTCACCCCAGTATATGGTAGTTTAAGTAGCCTTTTTTGAACTAGTGAACAATCTAACCCATAAAAAATGGACTTTAAAAAGGGAAAATTCTTGAAAAGCAAAAAGCTAAGGAATATAAACATTCATCAACCATCTATCTTCCTCGCCTCTCCTGGGGGTGTATGATCAGGAGTTGGCCCTGTGGGCGACTGTAGCGGCTTTCGCTGCAATCTGAAGGTGAAGCTGAAGGTCCTTCATTCCCAGCCGACGCGCTGAAGTCGGGAAGGGACAGAAAGGATCCGTGCTTTGCGCAGATGCCAGCCCAGTTCCTTGTCTGCCAGGGCAGAAATCCTGGGGGTACCTCCTAGTTCTGTTTGAGGATGGGTTTTTAATCCAAAGTCTTTTAAATCACCTACTGCCCAAACCTGTGCAAAACACAGGTCAGATGAGCTCCATTTAGAAATGTGAGAGTGGCTGTTGTGCCAAAACCCGCTGCTAGAAATGAGCAGGGTTTTTTTTAAATGTGGACTATGTCTTTCTGTATATATATATGTGTGTGTGTGTGTTTGTGTTTATGTGCTGACTAGGTCTATATGTGTATATGTATGGATATATATGTCTACATAGAAAATACATTTATTTTAATGATTACTCAAAAATGTGTTTGTCATCTTTTGAACAATCCTAGGAGCTGTGCAACTGTTACGCTTTAGGATATTTCAAAGCTTATGCTGCTTATTAAGAGGATAATGATTCGAGGAAGAAAAGCAGGAATATACCCCTGTAAAATGAAAGGGTATATTCCAGACGAGATCTGCATGTCCATTTTTTCTCATTGCAGTTTTCTTTTTTTTGTTTTACCTTCTTTGGTTGTTTTTATTCGCTGAAGCTGAAAGTCTTACAACCCTCCATATGTGGAAAATATGATTGTATTGCCTTTAACCATGCTGAGATTTACCTTATAATATAAATAACTAGTGATTGTAATGGGCTTTTTGGGAAGGAAGGCAGTGTTTAATGTCAGTCAACAAGAATCTGGTCTTTAGTGCTTTGAATTGTAATGGCTTCTTTCTTATGACAGAAGTCAAAGAAAATAAACGTAAGGTGCGCACTGTGTGTGGATGTGGATCTCTGGGCTTGCTTTACAACACAACAATACGCTGCCATGAGCAGAGCAGTGAGACCAGCAGGAGAGGTGAGGAGCCCGCAAACGCAGCCCTTGGATTTATGTTTTAAATGATTTATATTAGTCAGTTGAAGAGATGGGAGAAAATCTGGCCAGTAGATTTGAGACTCCTGACACTTTATGAAATTCAGATTTCTCAACCAAAACAGGAGGAAAAAAATCGTTTCATGGATCTCCATCCATGGTAGGGAGAGATCAGAACAGTGACCGTAAAAGCTCTCAGCACACTTAGATTTAGGACCTTTTTACCTTGGGGACATATACCAGCCCCTCCGCCTGCCTCAGAGGGGGAAAGCAGAGGCTGAAGACTTCATCAGGACGGGAGAGGGCTGGCCCGGAGGGAAGCTGCCCATGTGGTGGGGGCTTGATGGTTTGGGGAGGAAGGGAATTGTTGTTATTGGAAGTAGGGTCTCCAAGGGGGACTCAGCTGAGCTCTTTTGGGAGGGAATGGAAGGAATTAGTTGACACAAAGGACAATTGGCTGTAATGGCTCTTTCAGATGGTTATGTTTTATTGTGTAAATGTATGTTTATAGGCTTTTTAAAAATGCAGATTAAACACCTAGCACTGCATTTAGACTTTTGGAAGAAAGCATGTCATTAACTCAAGAAACCACTGCCCCTTCTTTTAAGCTGATATATTCTCTCATGCTAAAATGTGTTTGGGCAATGTTTAATGTGTGTATTGCATAATCAAAGTAGTCGGGGATGCTGCTGGCGGAGCTAAGGCATCAGAGGAGATGCACGGATAAGTGTCTGTGAGGACATAGACCTAAAGGCTGCCCGTATTATTGTGCACGTGGTTATAAGATGGACATGAATTCACTGCGTTGAAGTTGGAAGCCAATATACTGTTTAATCAGAAGTGCTGCCTTACGAAGTTCACTGGCTTCAGTGGAACCGAGTAACTTCAGCAGGATAAGGTTTTGTTTGAGAGAGACCTTTACACATCTGTTCTGCTTCCAGAGGTGTAATTTGCTCTTGCTTTTCCTGCTGACTCATGGTAGGTTCAGTGAGGAAAAACACAGGCCTCTGGTTTTTTATTACCCTTATGACTAGCTTATAGTACGGACAGGTTGGCTTGAATCATCTCTCGTGATGGTGCAAATTAGAACTAACTCCACTGAAGTGTTCAGATGGACAGACGCTTCACACTGGTGTCAGTGAGGGGAAAAGCAGGCCTGCTGTTTGCCAGATATTATCCTTAAGAACAGAAATTAGTTATGAGCACAAGGATTTAAAAGAGGTTTTAAAGTAAGGAAATAGATACTTTATTCTTTGGGACTTAGTTTCTAAATAATGAAGAAGATTCCCGCTGTCCTGTTGTGGTAGACTGAAGAATCAGGTCCAAATATTCCTGTTAAGGAATCCTCCCAGTTTAGGGGAGTCAGCCGTGCTGTGCCTTCTTCACATCACTCCACATCTTGTGTCGGCACTACTGCCCAAAGGGTCCTCTTTTCAAGAGGGGTTGTGCTCAGTACCTTTCCAAATACTTAAAAAGATCTTTTTTTTCTCTCTTTGAACCTTTCAACACCATCATCCCAGGGAGTTTTGCAGAAGATGAGCTTAAAATACGCTTTGAAACCTTCAGATGGTCAGGATGGCTTCTGTGGGGGGGCATGGGGACCACCCCGTCCCTTCAGAGCAGCCTGTCTGCCTTGGCAGCCCTCTGGCTTGAACCCAGGTCTCTCCCGTGAAGCGAGAGCACAATCAATAGGCCACAAGGGCGACCCCCGAATAAATTTCCAAAGACGTGTTCTTAACTGTCTTCACAATAGGAGATATAATGACAGTGCTGACATGGAATGGCACTGAAAGACTTCTGTAATAGGGCTGGTCAATTTTTTTCTGTGTTTAAAGGAAAATTAGGTTTTCTACTACGAATATTTTTCATGACAGGTGCCCACTTTCCTCTAAGCATGACAGTGTCTTGTTAAAAAACAACACTTCCAAACTGATGTATTTAATTTGAAAATGAACGTTTTTCATTTTTTGCTACCTGACAAGAAGTAGGAATTTTGCCAGGAAACCACTGATGTAGGTGGAAAAAAGGACATGATTTTCTTAGGAACCAAATTACTGTTTTCTGTTTCACTCTAACTTGTACCTACACCTGTAGACACCTATTTAGATCATGAGCATCAGTGATAGTAGTTTTAAAATTATGCCACATTTTAGGGTGAGTCTGTGTAAAAAATACATTATTAAGCACAGATAGTGCACATGGGAGTTCCAAGGACATAATCAGGGAAAGTGACAGAACCAAAACCTAAACTTCGTAATGCAAATTAAAATTCTGTCAAGAAACACAGCAAATTAGCCCACTCTGAGCTCGGTGGTCTCATGAGGGTGCCAGGGTGTTTGCTGCAACAAGCTAACGCTTCCGATGTCTGTGACTGCAGCACGCTCAGGTACTGTATTATGGAAATCAGAGCAAATTCTGAACAAGACCAGTTCCATCCCCACTGGTTTAAGTATATATTTATCGGTGTGTTTTTTTAGCAGCTGCTTCAGGTATATCTGGGAACTGGTGGCACATACATTAATTCATTGGACAGGAGGGGTGAGTGAAGCCTGGAGGATGGCCTGAAGAGAGAGCTTGGTAAGATAATGTATGATGTCACTTGTGACTTTATATTTCTTGGCTTGCATTATCCTGAGTTACTCTAGTTGTAGTTACATAGTTATCTGTTTCTGGTATCTCCTGAAAGGAGAAGAGTACCTAGATAAGGGATAAATCTGGCTGTAAGAATCCCATCTGCCCCCCCTAGGTGATGCAGGCATGTGGTTGTTTGGCCTACAGCACGTTTGGTATTGACAAAAATGTTTGTTGAAACCTACTGCACTCAAACTACCCAGGAAATCTTTCAAATAATGTTGAAACACAGAAAGTGTTAATCTTCATTATCCAAGGAGCCTGGCTTGTTCATGTAGCATGGTCTCTTCTATCACATTTTTAATAGATTTAGACATGTTAAAGCTGTAGGAGCTTACACAAAGAAAGAAATCTCTTTAATGGCATTGCAAATGTTCACCCAGTAAACCAGTACATTTGGCACATATTTAATAACCCTTTGAGCAACATTCCCTGGAATCACTTAGAATTTCCTAAAGGACAAAAATCTCATTATACTATTAACTTTTTAGTGTTGAGGTCCCCATATTTACTGAGCTAAGCATGTTGTATTCTTTTAATGCATAGTTGAATTATCGTGGATGTTTTTAAAGGATGGCACCTCGGAGAGTTCATCAGGTTTTAATTTCTCTTGTTCCATTTCACAGAAAAGGAGGCCTTTGTTTTTCCTAGTGAACTGAGTGCAAGCAGAATGATACTTTGATTTCTTAGAACTACCTCAGGAGGCATTGTAGCGTCAGTTAAATGTGTAAGGTAGCCCTCGGGGATGAATACAACACTTATTTCTACCCAGTAAACCATGTCCTGGTTGGTAGCAGCTACCGCTAAATGACTGACAAGGAGAAGCTTTTGATGTGGCAGCCGAAGGTAGTGTTGGTAGGCTTATTGTTTCGCGATCTGTGTAACACTCTCCTCCACAGTATGGGGTAATGTCCAGAGGAGTCGCAGCGTCCACACCAAACCCCTCGCTATGGCAGCAGCCACTTCAAACATAGTTTCATGAATAGGAGCTCATTTGACCCTTGACCACAACCAGCCTCTAAATTGGCAGACAGAGAATCAGAGTAATTTGTATCATTTCAATTAGTTACTAGCTGCATAACAAGGAGGTCATGACTTTTTTGGGATGATTATTGCCCATGGCAACCAAACTTCAATGCACCATCAGTTTCCAAATACTTTCACTTAATAAATGTAAGTTCATAAACAAGGCCCGATTGTTGGGGACACAACAAAGCTAATTATCTGTGCTGCTACCAAGTGAGCGGAAGATGACATAACTTTGTCGGCAAAATCCTTTTTATTAGCAACAAAAAAAAGTCACTGATAAATGGCTTTAATAATGTTGGCTGAATGAACAGTATTGATCTTTGACTATGTAAAATGGCGAGGAAAGGCAAGTTTATATAAGAGCACTGTTGTTGTACTATTGAGAGCAGGCCGGTTTTGTTTCACAGTTTGTTCTATGCACCAAAATTCTGAAATTCTAAAATCAATGTTGCCATTGTTGGGCCAAAACAGCACACCCTTACCACAGACAATGCAAAGAATTTCAAAATATAGATAGCTCCCTGATACATACAGATCGGATTGTAAGAAACATTGGGTTGTTTTTCCTTCTCGAAGAAAGGGCAGCTTGTTCCAGGGTGTAGACAATGGTGTGTCTACATGCCTGTGAAACTTCATGAACCCAGTGCAATAATTCAAGCCTTTGATTTGAAAAATGTTTTGTATGTCTTCCTCCACATCTGCAAATACCTCCACTTTCCCTTGATGCCAGCCAAGAGTTGTTAGCAGGCGAATGTTTTCCACTTGAGGAAGAAAAAAAAAAGTTAGGCACGTACATAAGTTTTGCTATTTGGCTTTTGTTTTTTGAATTAAAATAAAGGTTTCCTTCTTTCATGTCACAATCTATTAGCCACTGGGATACCTGGTATCACAGTTCTTTCCCCTTCACCCCTGCATTTGTAGCAGATTTGACGGTGTGTGGAAACCAACACAGGCACTGCGCTGTGACTGCGTCACCTGCAATCAGCCAGAGATGCTGCTAAGATTAATCATGACAGTAGGCAATATTTCCAACATTATTAGAAGAGAAACCTAATATTTTGGGACATCAGGGATCTCTGAGCTGTTGTCCATCAAACTGAGAACCTTCATTTTCTACTCCTTGGATGGGTAACCTTAAGTTTTAACCATTTCACAGACAGCAGATTCATACACACGAGCACACAGGCACACTCAATACACTGTGCCAGATGCATGAAGTTAATGCGGAGTGCTCTTGGTAGTTGCTTTCAGATAGCGGTACAGGTAGGGACATTGTAGTCAGACCAAGTCTCTGTCTCCTCTTCAGGTTTTAGTGAGCAGTGGTTCACTGCCTTAACTCCTCACCCTTTTGGTAATTTGTTTATAAATCTGTGGGCATTTGCAAGTCGTAAAGCCAGACACTGGTGTTTAGCTAACATCTGTCCATTCTACTGCGCCGTCTGCGAAGGGGAATTCATTTACCTTGCTGATGGTCTCTCAAGTACAATTTTAATGAATCATATTTAAAGTATGCTTAAATTTTGAGGCCTTAAGTTGTACAGAAAAACCACTGTGATGTTTAATGAGTCTAGTTGAGCTGTGTAGACTGCATCGTTTTTGAAGGATAGAGTTAATGCAGCTTTTGTCTGAAACTGAAGTAGTGCAATATCCATGTTAATGGGCTGGGAATTTTCATCAGGGTCTTACTTTTTTCTTGCAGCTGTTGGTTGTAGGTCAGTGACATAAATTTTATTTAAGGCTTCATCCTGCAAAACTTTATTATGGATGGGAGAGGTTATTGGCAGTGGTACTGGGCACAGCAGTAAGTGCAACCTTTCATGCTAAGGACTTGCAGGGTCAAGCTGTGCTCTATTTGCAGGAGTAAGCAGTGCCTCAGGTTAAAAGATACGGGGGATCTGGCTGTTACACTTAAGGAAAATCTCTTAAGATTATGTACGGCATTAAGCACATTTAGTCCCTCATGAATGCAGTGGGAGTTGAAGGCACTCAGCACCTTCTGGGATTTGGCCCAGAATAATTGTTTTCAAATGGAACTACAATATTTGATTTTATTTTTAAAACAACTGGAGTCCTTACTCAGGAGGGAAGGCTGACATTGTTATGAAAAAAAATCAGGGATTTTGTCCTCACTCAGCAGAGAGCCTGAACAATTGCCCTTTGATTTATAAAGAAAGCTCAGTGCACAAGTGATCTGGACACTGCAGATTTGAGATGGATTTGCGTGTTTACTTTCGAGCCGTGCCTGAGAAGCTAGCAAGAAAGGGTCTATTTTAAAATCACCACCGCACCTTTGACCAAACTGCAATGCAAAATGTTTTGGGACCTCCTCATTACATTTCTGTATGTTGCTCTGAGATCACACAGAAAGGTGAAGGCGTTTCTGGAATAAACCGGACCTTTGGTAAGGTGCTGTGAAGATACAGAACTAACAATTTCCTTCTGTTCTCATTTGAAACATCATCCTGAGAGGGATTGAGCTTCCTTGCTCTCCACAGATTCAGTAAGTCAAGTGCCAAGACACTGGCTTACATGCCATTTTCTTCACAGTTAAGTTCTTTTGGATTTCAGTGGCAGCCAGCCTCACTCTACCCCTGAAGCAACTCAGAAAAGCTTTCATATTTGGCCCGTTATGGAGCTCAGCGCCCCTGCAAGAACTGCATGTCTGTAGCTGGCCACGAGAGTCAGCGAAACAATGCTCCTCATCTGGGATGGAGCCCATAATATTCTCCCAGCATTCACGTTTAGTGACATTGTACAAAGTCATTAGCAAACTCCATAAAGCAAAATGACTGTTGAGACAGCAAATAAAATCAGATTGCTTGTGTTCTGTAATACCTTCCACGTAAACCAACAACTCCTTCCCGTACCCTTTCTTCCCCCCTCCTCTCTATGATGCATTTCTGAATATTTCTAGAACCTTTTCACACTCCTTTGGCAGCTGATCCTATCCCACCTTATCCATCATCATTGCTGCCTTGAGAGCTGATTCATTTATCTCGTTGCTTTAATGCTGTCACCTAGAGCTTTGGATACATAGACCCAATTTCTTGGATTTGGTCTTTCATGTGGCCTCTTCCCTGCTGGCATCCACTCAATCATCCCCTCTGCCAGCTGATCTTCTAAGCTCCTCATATGTCATACACTTCTCAACCACCTGGTGGTTGCACACAGTATCTACTTTTAGATCTTTCTTTCCCCCCGCATTCCTTGTTTACTATCATATAATGTGGGATTCATCTTTTTGTGTCGTTGCATCTTTGCAAGACTGCTTTTTCTTATTTACAGACATAGGACAGCAATGCAGACAAATGATGGTTTTGTGTCCTTTCTTTGCTATGTTCACAATACTTTTCCCCCTCTGGAAAATAATTTCTGATGCCAATGAGATTCAGTTTTATTGTATACCTCTTTTTCTTTCTTATTGCTGTCTTGCTGCCTTGGCCCTAAATAAGTTACTTACACTTAAAAATAAAGTATGTAGTCTCTTCCCCGCCATGGCCACCAGATCTGCCCTGTTAACGTACGCTAGGATGTTATCTTGTAATCACCCTTGTTTTTCACATGCCACAAACTCTGACTTTGTTAGATGAGACCCTGCCATTCAAAGTTCCTTTCTTTGCCTCTGCTCGCCTTTGCACCAGCCCCAGCACAATTAATATTCTTTGCTGCAGGTAGCATCTTCTGCATATTCCAGCACCTTTTGCTCTCTGAACATAATTCTTATATAACTCTTGATATGATAAGTCATACTGGCCAGAGTTAACCTTATTACTAGAGATGTACCGAGCAATCTTGCAGTCACGAGATACCAGGGATATTTCAGTAATGGGAAATCTGCTTCCCATACAAGATTGATTTTACTTATGACCTTTAGCTGGAATGATACCTGTAAATTCTTATCTGCATTAATTTCTTGTTTTCTCATGTCACATGCCGTCAGTATATGTGTATCTTGCAGAAACAAAGTATTAAGAACTTGCCATGTAACACGCTGTCTGTGAGGACTTGAAGTTATTGAGATACATTCAACTTTATTGGTCTAAAGTAGCTGGACTTCTGTACTGCCCTTAGGACACAGTGGCTGAGAAAGATACAAATCCTAATACTGACTTTTCCCTTACTTACAGACTGAGAATTATTTCAGTGCATCTGCTTAATGTTTTCTTAATGTGAGTTAGGAAGTGATACACGGTCACAGTACTCTCTTTGCTAAAATCAGGGTTTGAAGAAACTAGATTAAATTTTAAGATAAAATCCAGGGTTTAATTTTCTAACATCACCTTTTCTTCCAACATGCTTTTTGTGGCATCCCAGTCACGCAGAGTATTTGGGATTCTGTTTTTCTCCTTCTGACATAGTTTGTTGTCATTGCTGATAAATTTGAGTACATCAAACTGTAAAAAAAAAAAGTGAATTAAGGTTAAATATTCCCCTTAAAGATGGATTACAGCTCACACAGTAAGGTATGCTTATTAGAGAAATGAGTGTGGTGGTCCTGTGGCCATTGTTATGCAAGAGGACAGTCCCCTTTGACCTTAAAATATGTGTGTGTGTATAGATGAGAGGACCCTTACTGTGCCTTACAGAATCTTTTCATCGTTAATTAATTTTTGAGACCTTATGTGGAAATCAGCTTCCTAGTGCTTCTTTCTGTTAGTTGTGGACAATATTTGTGTGATACTTCCTTAAACAAATTAACTTAAACTTTTACTCCTTTAGAGACTGTGTACATTTAAGTGTCTTATTGTCCATAAATAAGAGATGAAATGCATTACAGATCATTTAGTAAAACAGACACCTCATTTCCTTATTCCTGAAATTATTGCATAGGGATCTTCCCATTAGGTAAGAAGAAAGTTGCCATTGATGAAGAAATCCATCCCTTCCATCCTTTAAACTCTTTTTATGCTGGTCACAAGACCCGTTAAGTATTTTCTTACTTCTCTTTGCAATATTCAAATTGCTCTTGAATATTCTGAATTTAGTGCTGGAATTAGCAACAAACTAGGTCAAAGAAACTATATAAATGAAATATCCTGGCTCACTCTCCGGTAAGTTATCAACAGCACTTCTGGAAGGAAGGAATAGCTTCTTAGTTCAAATGGCGTGATACTGAATTCAAACTGCCAGCTGCATTAGTCCAGTTGTGTTGTACACATGGTTCCTAACACGAATCAAAGAGAACAACTTCACAGTTAAGGCAACCTCTGCCATGGCTGTCTTTGGTTTTCCTCACAAGATCTCTAGCCAGATTACAGAAACACTCCTGTGCATTGCAAAGGAGGACTGAAATCTTCTTTACATCAAGATGAGTAAGTAGTACATTTCTTAGAAGAAGACCTGAGCTGTGAAACTTGATGGGACTTTACATTTTCATTTTGATGCTAGTCTCCTTTTCCAGTGCGAAACAAGTCAGGGACTATTCCTTATAATGCACCTGATGACTTTCTCTTGCATCGTGAAGAAAAGTGCTCACGAACAAGATCTAAGTAACTGTGGGCATGCTGTAGTAAAAATGTTTTCTCACTGTCAAAGATTGGTAAAAAAAATAAAATTAGAAAGGGATGGAGAACCATCCTCAACATTCTATCAGTGTTAGGTGCTATTCTTGTCTTTGACCTTCTGGTCAGTTCTAGTTGCTGTGTTTTGAAAAAGATGTAGCAGAAATATCAAAGATCTCCAAAAGAGCAATAAATATTGTTGAAAGCCTGAAAAGCTTCTATATTGTTGGAGCCAAAATGTCATTTCTGTTCCTAGTTCAACAAGAAGGTTGATGTTATTTGTTGTGTGAAATGTATACAGTAGAAAAAATGGTTGGTTTGACTTTTGTCCCAGTACCCAAACAAAGGAACCATTGCATGGATGTAACACTACTAAACCCAAAAAACATTTTGAAAACATTGAAATACTGAAAATATATGGGGTTACGGAGTTCCCTGTCACTAGACAGTGAGGCAGAAACAGAGAAAAAAGAGTAGGCCATGGGGTGAAGAATAACAACATTGCAGATACATTAGGTAAGAAAGAAATATATAAACCCTCTTACTTCAGAGTCAAATCACCTGGTATCAGGAATTTCCCCAATGGGTATCTTATTGCATAACTGGCCATTACAGGGATTTTATATCTAGTACTAGATGGACCATTGGTCTGATTTAGTATTGAAACTCCTCTCTTTCTTCCATCATTTTCTCTTAGGGGTACTTCCCATCAAAGTCTGCAATGTCATTTGAGTTAATTCATTAATTTTCATTGGCTTCTTCACTGTCTTAAGCTGGGTGCACTGACAAATCAATTAAGGTATCTTACAAGAGTTGAACCTCATTCTGGATCTCCACTGAAGGCTGCTTGGCAGCTGATCCACCTACAGATGGCTACCTGATCGTTTGGGTTGAGGAGTCAAAGATGGGCATGTAGGAAGCTAGTCACTTCGATCACTCTTGTGCTGGTGACTGCAGAAGCAAATCTGCATTCCCTGCCTGATTCAGTCTGGTTTTAATTGTGTTCTATTTCTGTTTATTTCTCCAGTACTCTGCAAAGAATTTAGGTCCTACTTCTCTGTTTATCCTTTAATAAGGTCAATAGGAAAGTTTTCATTATCTCTTTCACGCTCTTTTCATCTGTTTCATATCTTTCCCCTAATTACACCAGCTATATGAAATCCATTTTTCTACTGACTGATTTTTAACAGATCGCAGAGTAAATATCACACACATTTTGCTCTGGGAAGCCTATTTGGACCCAGTACAAACTTCCCAAATGACACCAAAATACATGACTTTGCCTTTATGTATTTTGTTTTATTTAATTTTTGAAATTCTGCATTACATGCACCTGGCATACTGACTCGTTATGGGGCAATAGGTAATACAGAAAAACTACAGTGAAGATAAATTATTGTCCTCTGATCTAGTGACAAAATTCCTGTCACATTTTTTCCTAAGTTTGCTGCATACAGCTTTATAATTTCATGTTAAAATCATGAGAAGGGAAAGTAAAAGTAGAAGTGGAAGGAAAGAAGGTAGAGACTGGGGTGTGAAACTGGAAGAATGGGGCTTATTGTGGCCAAAACGGAATGTGAGAACATCATTACCTAAAACTTATCTCTTTGCATGCCAAAGGAGGAAGGATAAATGCCATGAATTTTTGCTCTAGCATTTCTCCGTGCCTGTCTTCTACCCTGCACAGTGTGGTCCTGCGCAAGCAATGACAGGTCTCTTCTATCATGTCTTTAATCATCAGGGGTTGCTTTGTCTCTTCTTAGGCAGACAGTCTTAGTTATCGCTTGTTTCTTACCATGTTTCTCCCAGGCCTAGTCTTCTTCCCTCTTTGGAGTTTTAGGAATGGCAAGAGTGGCCATGGCCACCAGTGCAACTCCACGTCAACTCCAGGTCTTCCTTAGTCTCACAAACTTTCTCCCAGGTCCTTGAGTACCGTGTGATACAGACAGATTGAGGACCTCGGAGTAGGGGAAAGCATCTTCTTAACTTCTCAGAACACAGTGAGGGACTTGGGTTTTTGGTGTCTCTAATCTCTTCTGTCTTGCTCTTGATGGTGACTAGTCCCATGCATCCTTTCATCAGAGAGCTGGCATGTGATGTCATGAGAACATGCTGATTTGAAGTGTTGACCCTCAAAGCATAAATCTTATTGGTGTCACAGCACAACCATGAGTAAGGAGCTGAAGGGTAAGGGCTCAGGTCATGCAGCCAGGTCATGTAGCCACAGGCTATGAAGAAAGGTCTCACCCCTAGATATTATTTGCTTACCCAGCTACAGTGAAGCTATAGAAAACACAGGTGCAGGCAGTTGCATACTGAGGCAAAGCTCCCATGTCAAAGTGTGATAATTATGCCTTAAGAGGTTATCTCTGATTGGCTGGCAGAGACACAGGGACCCAGAAAGTACCATCAGGAGGTAATTTGGGAAAGCGTGGAAGATTGCAGCACTCTTGGGGCTTCTGTGGTATTCTTAGCCAGGAGAGAAGCTTTCACCTGCAACCCAGTCTCCCCCCTGACTCACCACCGTGGTTGGAGCACAAATCCTGTCTTGGCTTGAATTGTTTTGTGTATTGAGCAAAGTCAGGACAAGAGTAGCACCCATACCATCCCCTAATGTAACAGTGTAGTGAAAACAAGGCCTTAGCTTTGTTTAAGCAGTTTTGAGTCAATAAAGGAAACTGAAACACTGTAAGGAGTCCACCATATCCAAGAAAACTGTAAGTGCAGACACCTCCAGTTTCAATGTCAGACCTACTAATATTCCTTGGTGTTAAGATGACAATAAATGTGGCATGCACAGTATGTTCTCTCCTCTTTCTTTTCCTGTTCTTGGAGTCTCTAGCTTGAGCACTTGCAATCCCTCAGCCTTAAGCTAGCTTTCATATTCTCGGATTCCCAGAGAACCTGGCTGCATGTTTTCAATGCCATTTTATTACCTTTTTCACTAGTCAGTATTTGAGTGGAAGAAAGGAAAAAACCAAAACAATAGGCAAAGAATTACTCTAAGTAATTTTTTTTTTACCTCTCTGAATGTTTTAGGCTTTCTTCACACTGCTTTTGCTTAATCACTCCCGCCAGCTTCATTTGGAGCCTACAAGATGATGGTCAGATCCAATTTAACATCTCTGGAAGACTCTTTGCTTTGTACAGTGATGCTAGGAATTTCTCCATACTATCACACAGCCAGTCAGAGTCTTCATTTAAAGACATGTGGAGGAGCTTGTACAGTTTTTTCTGCCATCAAATGTGTAATTCACAAAGGTGCAGGGCTGTGGCCACCCAGGTGCTGCAGGCTCCGTCACTCCAGTACCGCGATTAATAGTTTGCTGCTCTTGCAGCAAAATTGTGGCTCTGGGCTTTGTTCTATTTTTACACTCATCCTATATGCATCTGTTCTCACTTTATTCTACATCCTGTTGCCATCCTCCTGCTCATCTGTCTCTGCCATCTTTAGACACCTTCCACTATCAGGTTGACACCACTGTAAATTCAGTGCCATCAAAAGAATTACTTCTGAGTTGTATTGGTAAGTAAAGACTTTAGGCCTTTGTTTTTTCTTTCACACCCACCTTTCTTTTCTTGACATGTGCAATTGGACCTTCTCTCAAGCGTGGATGTACACTGGTCGTCAAAATTCTTTGCCCTCAAATCCCACTGTAAAGTCAGTAATGTCCTCATCACTCTCTTTCTGGTCATTCTTTTACCAAGCGTCAGCACGCTATGGGATGGCGAGTATGGTCTGAGGAGGGCCACGTCTATGATCTGCCCCTCAAGCTGATGTGCTCGCTGATAGCATGCTATGAAGCTCCCCTGCCCAAAAGGAAGACGGTGTTTTGTTCGAGGCAGTGCAGTGATAGACCAAAATAATACAGTGAGTTCTGGGCTCTGTTAGTGTGTAACATGTGCTGTGTTCCATATTACTGGGTTTCTGGATGGTGTGATATTCTCAGCTGTACTAGGCATCACAGGTTACTGTTGGAAACAGCGCAAAAATTTTAGGGGCCTCAGCTTATTTTAAAAGAGAGATGGGCTGTTAGGAGCCCAGGTCTCATGGATAGCCAAGAGTATTTTGGTTCACAGATTTCTAGATAATTTCTGAAATGGAATTTAAGGTGCGTTTTCAAAAGCGCAATGTGCCTTCCTAAGTCACAGGCACTTTTGAAATTTTAGGCTTAGATTTGTATTGCCTGAATATTTATCCTGGATTCACTAAAATCGTGCCTGTGACTCCATGATTAGATAAGAATTAATGTACATACAGAATTGCATAAGGATTACAGAGGAAAAGTGAGATTTCAGTTATTTTCAGAAGCAGGCCTAGGGGTGCCAAACCTGCAAAGGCTCTGGTTGTGGAGTGCCCTGGCTTCTACCTGAGAGTAAGTGCCAGCTTGTCCCAACCCTGGCCCTCAGATGAGTGAGAAAATGGAATTGCTCCCATGAAATTCAGGGGGGCAGGGTCAGGCCTCAGTCCATTCTGCCATTCCTGTTCTAGTATGTATTGGCCTTGTGTAAAACTTTGGTAAAATAATAAAAAGGTTCGACTTACATAAATGTTTGATAAATCAGTGCCTCTTAAAGTGATATTTCCTCGTTCCTGCTACGTAGTTTATGATGTAGTTTTGTGAAAAAAAAGAAACAGAATATAAAATGTGAAAGCTCTGTCTGAAGAAGGTCCAATCTGTCATCACAGGATACACTAAAATTTCCTTAACTCTTGCCACGATCACAAAATCTACTATCTAAAATTCTGACATTTTCTCTCTAACAGAAAACAAAGGAGAGCAATATGCACAAGAAGGCAGTAGGAAGCCTGAAGCTATTAGCATGTCATTGTCAAAGGCAGAAATAAAAAATACAAAAGTTAAAGGATTCTGGAATATAGCAGAAATCTCCAGACGTGAGTCAGACACTAAAAATGCCCAAACTCATTTAAAAAGCTCTTTGTCACAGTCCAAAAAAACAACATTTTCAGTGTTTTTCCTTTTACTTTACATCCCGCTATTGCAAGTACATGGCTAATTATGATCTGAATGATATCTATTATTCCTGTGTCCTTCTAGATCAAGCCGGATGTGTTCCAAATATGGCCACAAACATATTACAGTGTCCAGTAAAATCAAAGAATAAGATAATTCTGTTTTAAGGGTTAATGGTATTCACTCCCACTCAGTTTGACTCACTGGACAAAAGCTCTAGTGTGCCTATTCTAGGCAGCTGTGCTGAACAGTAAAGATTTGGAGTCCTTTGTAGGCTGGAGAAAAAGAAAGTCTTTGTAAACTTTTTATTTAGTATATTCTACCAAACACCCATGTGTAACAGTTAAAACATTTGGAGTTGCAACAGGCTAAGGAAAGTTTGCACAGATAAACAGAGTTATTCTAAATTTTGTGCCTACTAAGGTCTGAATCACAAAGTCTCATTGCATTTCGTTTAAAATATATGTGCAAGAAATCATTTTTCTTACCAGGGCCATTGTGTTCTTTGGGCTTTGTTTAATGATGTTAAAGATGTTAATACAAAATAGCAAAATTATGTACGGTTTGAATCACTACATGTTTACAGTAATCTGGGAGTGAGCATGCTTCAGAAGAGCATTGTTTTTATGCTGGTAGAATTCTCTTTACTTCATTTATGTTGCTCTTGGTTTATAATGATGAAGAGTCAGTCCCAAAGCCGCTAAAAAGCAAATACATGCAGGCATATTCTTTCATCATCTGGATATATTCCTCTGAAATAAAATTAGCTTTTGCAATATTCTCTTAGCCTTTGCATGCTTCAGCACTTCCCCGATATCCTGCCTAGGAAGGCACCAAAGTACTTAAATACAGAGACAGCAGAGCAGAACTGCAAGGAATCTGGCCTGATGGGTTCCTTCTCGGGGCTATGCCGTATTAGTACAGGGGTTTATAACCCGCTCTGGACTGAAACAGCATTTGCTTCCTCCACCATAATCTAATGTATCTAGAGCCAGGACCGTGGCCGTGTGGTAAGGCCAATAAAAACAAATACGGCTATTTTTATCACCCAGACAATGGTCATAAAAGAATGGGTGAGACAGAAGGAGGTGGGAGGCGCTGGCAAAGGGCATTTCAGCCCCCTGTAGCCTTTACCTCCGTCAGTGATCTTGCAGATGTCTCTGCTCCGAACACGTGCATCTCAGGCTGGCTGAGATGACTGAGACTGTGTCAAGTCAGTCTCTTCATTTCTCTATCTAGTTACTCAGTGTTTCACAGCCCATTTTACGAGGTGTAGTATTACTTCTAGTGCAAAATGTTTCCTTTTCCAGCAGCTCTCTGCTGCGTTGAGTACTGATTGGTGGCTTTTTCTGTCCCAGGGCAGGCTGCCTTTCACTGGGATCCTATGTTTATTTCCCAGTTTTTAAAGTGTCCTGTGGAGTAAAGATGGCACAGAAGTGCTTTCTCCAGGAATGAAAAGCAGTGAGGAAATTACCTGTGTTTTGGGTCTTGGTCTATTTTCCTTTGTTTCAGTCTTACTCTATTTTCAGCCAGTAAAACTTCTATTAACTTCAACAGGAGTTTATTTCTATAGGACTGTCATAATTTTGTTCAGACTCCGTGATTCAAGCCGTAACTGAAGTAGGTGCTTAAGCATATGCATACATCCCATTGAGTTCAGGGACTCAGGAATAATGTAGATATTGTGCTTTAGCTTAAATATGTACTTAACATAAAGTACCTCCCTGAATACCACAACCTCTTGTTTTTAGTGCTGGTGCCTAGCATTTCTCAAGTGCATCAAAAATGAAATGTTGATACAACACTTAAATCTGAGGGTTTGAAGTAAAGCTGTGTTTATAACCAGATGCCAAAATGTTTGCTAAGGTTTTAAGAAAATAAAAACCCTAGTATTTTTTCTAGTTATTGAATAATCCCCATGTTATTAAAGATTTTCCTGCTTTCTCTAATGCATAGATGTTGCCTCTTCCAGACATTTCAGTCAATATATAATGTCATTCTTTACTATGTTTATTAAAAGCACAAAAGATGAAGGCACCTACTTAAAAAACATGTTAAAAGTATATGTGATGTTATTCTAGTTGCAATTATCTCAGAGGAAGGGTTGTGCTTCCTTTTCAAACTGATTTTGATGTACAGATTTGCCAAACTATTTGAAAGCTGCAGACACTTAGCATTCATGACACTATTATTCACTACCATAAATCTAGATCAGATATGTGCTGTCTGAATTGATAGTGGATATTCTGTCTGAGAAAAATGTGTTCCCCTTTAACTTTTAGCAGTGACATTGCTTATGTTACATCACTTTTCATGTTACTATGCATCATATTGGTCAAAGATGTCATTATTTATAGCACAGAGATTGTGTCACTATAATTAAGGTTGTGTTAGGGCTTATATTACCTTATAAAAGCTCTATTTTCAGGAGCTTGTAACTCCATTACCAAATTCATTTTGGCTGTGAAGCCTTCAGTAGGGGAGTATAAGAAATAAAACACACTCTTGCAGCCTAAGTGGGTGACGGCCTCTTTTCTTACAGTTGGGTCTCTGCTAGTGTGACTTCCAGTCACTGCCGTGTTTTGGGTGGTTTTGCTTTAATCTAGCATGTATCAGAGAGGTAAACAGGTTCTTGCTTCTTTATCTTTTTAAGCTAACAGACAACAGGAACAAAGTACGGGAAGCTGGGAAATACCCGTTCTTACCTTCGGTACCTCCTGCAAGTTGCTTAGGGCCAGCGGGTTTCTGAGCTGACCTCAGTCCCCGGGGCAGTGTGTGAGTACGGAGACCCAACCACGGAGAGCCGGCTGCAGCGGCAGAGCCACAGGCTACGAACACTTTGTGTCAGGGTCTTGTACTGTAACCTCCCAGGTCCTCTGGGTGCTACCACAGTGCAGATAAAAACACAGGGTGGAAGAGACTGTGCTGCCCTTCATCAGTACTGAATGTCATAACCAGGCCAAATCTAGATTTGGTTCAAGTGGGCACAGCTCTTCTATGACAGTAAATTTTATTTTTTTTTCTCTAGTTTGATTGTCTTATTTTAGGGCTATGAAATGTTCTTTCTAAACATAAACACTAACATTGTAAGTCTGGACAGACACTCAGCTGGTGCAGGTTGAGGCAACTTCTCTGAACTCTACAGAGCTACTCAAATGTATACCAGGGAAAATGTATACAGGGACCCACTGTTTGGTTTTTGTTTGGGGTTTTTTTGTAGTAAGGATGTCACTACAGTTTGTTTAGAGCAGCCCTCAAGTTTGAAGTGGTTCATCACAAAATGGACATACTTCAAGTCATAAAGGTGTTGACTAAAAAGCTCGGGTATTTTCTTTATAGACTGAGTGTAGAGCCAATGTTTGAGTAATCCCTTTTATCGGACTAACTGTACACTATTGACAAACTAGCTTTCTGGGTATAGGAATCCATTCTTTAGAGTCAACCCCTTCCTGACCTGCAGGGGAGTTTTGTATATCCCTACAGCACAACTGTCAATATTGCTGCATTAGTCCGATAAAAGGGATTACTTGAAACTTGACTCTAAATTTTGTCTCACTAGTAAAGGCAAGTAATTAAAAATATTGAGTTGTGTTACAAGACACACTGTGTATCGTGATGCGCTAATAACCAAGTCCTTCCAAAATGATTTGCTGTATTGCTTCCTGTGTACACAGTGAATAAAAACAAGTAGGAAATTTCAAAAAAAAAACCCAACAAGCACCAGTCCATTTCTGATTTCTCTGTGAGATTAGCCAAGCTGAATATGCAAATAAGCAAAAAGAGCAAAGAGTTAAACATCCTTTCTCCTTCCAGAAATGGATAGGTCAGATGACATTTTCAACAAGGCTTTCAGGCGAAATTCTGACTCACACGCTCGTGCCACGTAGTGGATTGCTCTCTGAGCCTTCCCTTTGAAAATTTCAACACGACTCACATCAGAGGTGGCTACTTGACAGAAATAAAGGTATCGGAGCATGTGGCCCCTAAATGTTACAGACTTGATTAGGACTCAGTTGTGAACAAGCCAGAGCTAGTACTAAGCACAGAAACTACTATTGTGTTATGAGCCCTCCAGCACAGAGCCTATCCTTTTGTTCTTGTGTATGTAATAGCCCAGACTGCTGTATCAGGAGCTGAAAGACGTTTATAATACCCTTGTTTCTTATGGGCACTTGTAAAACTGGGGAAAAAAACTGTTCTTCTGTACAACAGAGAATTTTTAGCTTGAACCATTTACTTTGTATTACATTTCAGCGGGCCCACAGCTGCCCAATGCAGACTGGGTCGTACCCTCTGTGTTCCACCTAAACGCAAGCCTGGGCTCTCAGAGGAAGTTAGAGGAGTTTTTGCTTCCCGTTAGCCCCAAATCTCTCCACAGTGCTGTCAGCGAATGTCCTGTGAGGCAGTGCGGTAGCATTTCATAGTCCTTCCAGAAAGATGGCTGAGCAATGCCTGGGACACGTGCCATTCCAGCCCAGCGCCCCTCAGGTTCTTACGCAGAGGGCTGTTGCCATCACGGGCTCCCCAGATGTACCAGTTTGGTTTGACCTGATGAGAGGATGGGGGACTCAGCCACCCCGTTAACAGAGGGCACGCGTACTCCGAGGGTCTCATGTGCGCTGCCTGGGCGCTGCTAACAACCTGAGGGTGTGAACTTCCCGCAGCGCCAGGGAATCCTGTCCTGGGGCTTTGCTGAAAACTGCATGTTGGAACTCCCTAAAACCAGAACCCGGAAACTAAAAAGCTGCCAAATTTTGGGAAGGCTGCATTTAATTAGAGCTTTACTGCTTAGGACATTTTATTCCAAACTACCAAAGAAAAAGCCAGCCTTGTTTCTGCCATTCTTGCTCACTGTAGAACGTTACTTCTCTTTAAAATGGAGTCCCCGACTGCCAATTTTTGGCCCCCAGTTGATTACTGTTGGCAGTGGCACGGGAAAGGGAGAGCAGCAGTGGGGAGTATCAGCCTTAGTGCTCCACTGCGGTGGGTTTGTGATTAAAGTAGAACAAAATGTTTAGATTCACCCTCTTGTTTTATTACGTATGACTTAATCTGTTTTCTTCCCCCTTCCCCATTTCTCCTAGAAGGTGAGGAAAGTGCACATATTTTTTTTTTACTAGCTTTATTTACTTGGGTGCTTCAGGATACTAAGTTATGACAAATTCTTCTCCGCAGTAGCTTTTGGCTTCCTTCTTCTTTGAGCTCTTTAGACCTTTGAACTGCTGCCATTACAGCTGCCTCTGAGCCTGTCATGTGGCTGTTGAATTGAGCTTTTGAGTATGCCTCCACAATGCTCTCATTCCTAACTGTTGTACTTTTAACAGTATCATTGTTTTGAATGAAATAGCACTTCTGTGCCAAAAATGGAGGTTATTTCTCCACAGTACATTCTGGGCAGGCAAGCATTCAGTCTGCCTGCTCTCCAAGCCAATCAAGAGCCCTGCAACCACATTAACACAGTATTACGCCTGACTAAATAAACTGCATTTGCATTTGGGCAAAAGTTGTCTTGAAGCACTTGACTGATTCACGGCATAGTCAGAGGCAGCTCGTCTCTTCCAAGAACCTGCACGATGGATATATTTTAACTGGTGGGATATAATTTAATGGTGATACATTATTATTATTATTTTTACATAATACTTTTATCCCATTAATGACTCTGATGAAATAAGCATTTCATTGGGGTAGGCATTGTGCATTCCCATCAGTCAGGGAACCACAACATTAACAGGCCTTAATCTTGCAGATATTTGCATGTATTTTTAACTTTTTACAAAAAAGCAATCAACTCACTGTATATTTTAATCAGGTGTATGACAGTTTTATAGATGGGGACATTTAGAGCTCACCAAGATTGGTCTTTCTTTCCAGAATACATATATATATATAGGCAGTAAGCTAGAGTATGAATTAATGCGATGGTAGCATTATCTCGAGCCAAAAAGCACTCATAAAAGATCATTTGGTTGCAAAAGCCTATTAACAAATTTTTGCACTGTTTGGGTAAGGCCCTTACCTAAACAAAAACTCAAAATAATTAATTTGTTACAATAATAACAAATAGTCATTATAGAACAAATATCCTTGAGATAAAAAGCAAAAATGTGTTTTGAGTGCGGTGAGTTAAATACACAGAGACAGTGCTGCAGCTGGCTATCATTAGGACAAATTTCAGAGACAGAGCTGGGGGAAACAATTACTACCTGATGTTTTCCACAAATGCCACTTCAGAGATGAATACTATGGCCTACTCGATTTTGCTTTTTTATTCTCTTTGGCTTGAGTAGGAGCATTAAATTAAAACCGAAGCAACAGAACACTTAGCACTCAAGCTGGAGAACACATGATGAGTTTTAAAATAATGCTGAGGAAAAGACAACAGAGAATAGAAGAAGCTTTGTATCAAGTTAGACTTCGTTTTCAAGCAAAACGAAACATCAAAATATTAGAACACAAGCACAAAACCTCATTGTCAGTAAAACTAATTAGTGTTCTGCTGCTTAATGCAAAAGCCTACATGATGTCTTGACCTTTTTTACACATTGTGTCTAAGGCTGTGCAATAAAACAGAGGGAAGCACAGAATGCCTCCAGTTAGCCTCAGAGGTTTTCTTCCGTACGGAGTTCAATTGATCGCAACAATACAGGCTATGTATAGAGCCCTTTTTTAAAGCTCTACTATTCCTTAGAGCTTGACCCAGTGAATTAAAGCAGTCATGCTGGCAAATAGTTTTCACTAGAATGATTGCCATTCCATTTGCATGTAATCTTGCATTTTTAACAGTATACATATAGCAAAGATTAAAAGATCTTAGAGAAGTAATTGCTTACGAGATGTTACCACAAACCCTTACTTCCACGAGTTTTTATGCAACTAGTCAGTAGAGAGCCCTCTTTGAAACTGATAGCCAAATCTGTTTCACGTTGGCCAGATCTTGCAGAAATACTGCGCTCAGTAATACTTTGCTACAGGCTAGTATCTTCTCAGATAGCAAAAGGAGCTAAAAAAAAATCTGTCAGAATTTGGGACACACGGTTTACTGCATTCTTCTCCTTAAAACAAAACTTTAAGTCAGTCAAAAGTCACTCTTAAAGCAAAACAAAGACCCTGGGCCTCTTGCTGGGGGCAGAGAATCCTTAACTTCCATTCAGTCACTACTGGATATGCCGATCCCTGAACTCAGGATATTTCCATTGAAAGCACCTAGTCAGATTTGAGTAAGCTTAGGTTAAAATTTCCATTAATGTTTGGTGTTGATCCCAATGGGCCTCTCTTGAAATCATTGGTAAAATTCCCAACTAAGTGCAAAACAACCATTAGTCCACTAGCATTTATAAAAAAATGCTACTCTTAGTGTGTGAAACACAAAACAAGTAAACGTGAATCAACTACAAGTAATGCCTGAAAGTGATTTTGAAAGAAAGGAAAGAAGGAACGCAAAGAAATATGAAGATTACTTATTTTTACGCATAAGCTTGAAGACAGATTGGAAACCTTTTATAGAACCGAGAATGTGTTTCTTCTACTAATACAAAATTTGTTCCAAGGTTTTTACTGGTACAAGAAATCAGAAATGTTCTACAGAGACCAACTTTTCAAAATGGAGCTAGCAAATTGCCCATTTATTTGAGTAAGACATCTTAGAAAAACTGTCAGAGGACTGTAAGTCAGTCTGGGAAAGGCATATGAATTTCTCCTTGCTTGGGCTAGTGAGACACTCCAGCTAATCTCTTTGCTGAAGGGGAGTCTCTATGTCTGGCAGAAGGATGAGGTAGAAAGAAGATTGCTGTGTAAAATGTAGAAAGATGCAAAAAATTGTGTTCTGGTCACAATCCAGGGGAAGTTTTGCATTTTGTCATTCATGCTTAGCTGCCAGACGTTGCCAGAGTCAGGCTGTCGGTGGGGACCACAGCTCACGGGACAGTGAAAGTCTCTGTCGGGATCTTGTTATCAAGAAGAGGAAAAAGTAGTTCTCAGTGTTTGTTATTAACAGCGCTTGCTGTTAATGCCAGTAGTGTGCGTACAAGCTGTATTTGGGAATGAAGTGCATGGTGTATTTCCTAAGGTATGAGTCAATAGTTGTGATGGTTCGTTATACAAACTCCACAACTCCAATTTTGAAACATAAACACTTCACTCTGGTGTCCAAATCCTTCAGCAAGGTGCTCCAGTTGCTATGACGCTATTAAAGGCCACAGGATGAAATGTCAGAGGTGATAGTACAGTATCAGAAAAGACTTGTGGAGCAGTTAAAATTGAGGGACTGTTGTGTGGGTTACAAAACATACAGAGCCCCCGAATGCCTCACATGTACTTCCCAAATTCCTGAGAATCTATCATAGTTTGGAACACAAAACACAATCGCATTAAGATATTATGGGAACACATGGGGAAATAATGAGACATTGAGACAGACAGAACACAAAGTGGGAGATGGAGAAGTGGTTTTGTGTGGCTGCCTAGAAAAAATATGGCTGTCCAATTACCAGAGTTAGACTTACTAATTCTAGCCTGAGTAAAATACTCCTTCTCCTCACCCGTTTGCTATTGCTGTCACTAAACCCTTTCAGTGAGGGTTTCCTTGCATGTCAGGATCTGGTCATGTAGAGATGGGACTTCGATGTCACACTGAAGCTTCCGGATTTGAGAAGAGGGCTGGAGCTGTTGCTTTATTGACTGACAAACACAACTACAGGCTTTTCCTCTCTCAGAATTAACCTCCCAGGTCAGAGAGTCTGAAACTGACCTCCACTGAAGAGAACATTTTCAATGTTGTGATGCAGTGGGTTGAAATTAAACATTTGCTAATTACAAAGGTACTACAAGACATGCCAAAACCCTTTTTTGTTGTCTGGAGAGTTATAACAATCCTTTTCTGGCAGTTAGTTTTAAGATCATTAAATGATCCTCATTTGCAATATATTTGCAGAAGATTACAGCCCATCTAAATTGACCCTGAAGGAAGACTTATTTCATTAATGGGCTGTCCTGTGCTAATGCATAAAGCTAGAAAAATATATCTATTAAATTCTTAATGTGTAAATGATGTTTCTGGCTTTCTTCTTAATTACAAAGCAAAATGAGCCTGAAGTGCACTCCGTCTAGGAAAAAATGATCAATTTAATCCATCTTCCAAGAGAAAACTTTTTAGTGAGTTCCAAAATTCCAGCTATTCTCAGCTAAGGCTGGAGCCTTATTGCTTTGTTCAGAAACACAATAAAATGTGCCAACACAATTTATTTTTTCCCTAGATTCCAATGAACAGAGCTTTTTCACATCAGTTTAGTTTACTCTCTATCTGTTAAGTTTTTGAGGAAAAAGCTAATGCAAAACCTGGATGAGCAGTGCTTTAGAGATGAATAATGCCATGAGATTATGGGTTGATGGGGTATACGCAGAATATTAATACAGCCCATAGAAAGAGATTTACAGTACATACGGATTTGCAATGTACTCTCTGTACAGAACCACCTAACTACGCTCTGACTATCATCACAATATAATTCCCAGACAAAAAAAAAACCTTAGTAAGGTGAAGGTAAGGCTGTAAATACATATCAATAATTTAGACAGGGAAAGGAAGGTAATAGAAGAGTGCAGTTTGGAGAGCCAAGTGAATGTCAGGAAATTAATTCTAAGTTAGTGTTACACTTACGACAACCAAACAATGGAAAGTGTGGAAATGAGGGAAAGCACTGCAGGAGTCTCCTGTCACTCTCAGCACCCCGGGGTCTGCACGGGAGATATGCTTTCAATGACAAGTATCCTAGCTAGCTGACATGTTTAATCTAAGATACGTCTGGTTTGGCCACAGCCCTTGATGGCTGAGGACCTTTTAAATCCTGTGTACTTTGGCATTTCACTTTCAGCTGATGACATTTTAAACTGTGTCCAGTTTACACAGCAGAGTAACTGTATCGTAATGAGGGGTTTCAAATGTCTGCAGATGCAAGTAAATGGCAGTAAAATTTTCCAGTGCATGTCCTGACAGAAGTTGATTCTGCTTTCTTTAGATTTTTAAGATATTCCTGTAGTTGACCATTGTGCAATAAAGGAAAAACTGATCCTGTGTAAGGAAATAGCTACTGTGCCCGTCTAGATATGCTCAGGAGCCAGGGAAAAATGTCAAGGATCTTCCTACCGTATAGGTGCTTCTTTGAGAAGACCCCATTGATGACTCCCTCTTGTTTGTGTGAAGAGTCTCTTCCCTGATTTTGGCCACAGAGAGGGCTGATTCCTCTGGTTCCAGGGGTTCAGCCATCGCCAAGTGAACACCCCATATCACCCCGGGGGTCAAAGAACAGGCACTGGGGGGTCGAGCGTGCCAGTCAGTACAGATACTGTGAAGGCAAAGGAGGCTGCTAGAGTAACTGGGCTTAGACTTAGACTGGAGTCCTAGTGTTAGTATGTTCCATCTCAAATGCAGAGTGTGATCCGTTGTTCCCAATAGATGACTGACCTTCTGCACTAGCTGGTGGCTCCAGTTGTCCTGTGGAGCAGATCTGTAGGGAAGTGTTCCTTCCCCTTGGGCATAAGAAATCCTTCCTCTCCATCAGTTCTTTCCCTTTGCAATAAGGTATTTCCTCATTGTGTTTCTTCCTTCCAGGCTTCTTCTGTCTGTTAAGTATTTCTTGTGGCCACCACCAACATGGTCTGGAAACAGCAATAATAGCAGCAGCCATAATGCCAGATAATGTCTTTCTCTTCTTCTTTTATACTGTTTTTCCCACAATTCTGGTCCCTTGAGCCCTGAAGTGACAAAGTGGTGTGTGTTTTGTGCACAAAAACGTCTCAGGAGAACGTGTTCAGCTCTGTTTTCTGTGGCTCAGGTAAGTGTTGATATCTACGTTGGGTTGCAATTCCGCACTTGCTGTGAACACGGTGTGTTGTAGGAACGCTGCTGCCCTCTCGAACCTTCAGTTTGCCATGTGGGCAGTGCCTGGTGGAATCGCATCCTTGAGAATATTAGGGATCTATGGGTCATAGATCTGCCAGAGGGAAGAAGGTTTTAATCCTTTCCCTAAAAGCAGATATTTGTGGAATTTCTTCCTTCAGCTGAGTATTTATGTGAAATTTGGCACCTTCACAATATAGTTATAAAAGAAAACCAAAGTTTTATCATTTTAGAGAGCAAAATCTACTCCTGCTTTGAATTCAAGCCTCCTGAAGTCTCAGTTTTATTTCCAATTTATTCCCACTTATTATTGCTACCATTCCACTTAATGAATTTGATATTTAATACTTTATTCACACATTTTATTTTTGCACCAATTACAGTGAAGACAGGTACATTGTTCTTACAGTTTTCTGTAATCTTCCAGGCATTTTTTCTCTTGCATTTTTTATTTCTTTAAAAATAACAATCATCTTGGTATTTAAAGAGAGTAACAGCAGGAGCAACAGTCTTTTAATACTTAGGGTATATTTAAATGAATTTTTCACTTCTATCTGTTAGAAAAACAGAAATGGCGAGAGAACATCTTCAGAGTTTATGCCCTTGATAGGTCAAATGAAGTGTGTCTGAAACTAAAGAAGTCCTACTATAACCATGCCAGCGGAAATGAATATTATACTGCTCATACTAACAAGTATATTTCCAAAGGGGCTGGAGGTATTAGAAGACTCTAAACAGATGCCTCTGAACTTAAAATACACTTAATTCCAAAGGCTTGTCTTGTAATTAATTTAGCCGGCATAGAACCTATGAAGAGAATGCAGGGCATAGCACAGCGTTACTCAGCATCCAGAAACTCCAAGGAGCATAAAGATGAGTAATTTAATTTAAAGAAACCCAAAACATTCACACTAATTTTTCACATTAATTTCCATCAGGACCATATTGTCGAACGTCAAGGAAAACATTCCCTAATTTATAGTTTAATCTCCTGCAAGAAAAATATCCATCTGCTATAAAAGGAAAGTGCACACATAAGCCACATCAAAAGGATATCACTCGTACTTTAGTTTCAGTTTTTATTCACATTAACTTGGACTTGCGGTATGTAAGTCTGTAAACAGCCTATCGAACAAGTGAAGCTTACTACTGACTGTTTTAGTAACACATATTTGAACCAACAGTTTTAACATGCCTCCTGTTAACGCAGCTTGTATTTCATTAAGAACTACCAAATCTCAGCTGTTACGTGAGAACTGACAGCTGTATTTTTCTAGCAGTAACTACCGCGCAGGGGGAGAGCGGCGTGCGGGCACTAGTGCGCGGTGGGGAAAGCTGAACTTTCTTCAACTTCTGGGGCAAGCTGGTTTGCGATCCAGTCCCTTTGAAAAAGCAACTGGTACAGCACAGTGGCCACTGCGTGCCGCGCCAACAAACTGGAGGCTGCCACTTCATCCTTTCTCCAAATGGTTTTGGTGTTGGAGCGAGATGAGGCGAATCTTCTCTCTCCCATCTTGACCTCCTCCCAGGTGACGTTTAGGAGGAGCAAGCCCGATGCTGTGAAGCTCCTTGTGGGTTTGTGGTGTTTGTGTGTGAAGCTCTGTGACAGAAGTGACAGTTGCAGCTAGAGAAGGTTACCGACCCATCCCGTCATTTGTAATGATAATGAAACATTCCTAAGCGTAGTAGATCTAAGGACCTCATCAAAGATTGACATGTTTAGCTCTTTGCTCTTCCTATAAAGTGATAACAATGAATCATTGGCAGCAGCTGTTCTTAGTTATCAGGTTTTGATGCTGTTTACCTACTGAGGTAAAATAAGAGACAATCCTGCTTCTGAAATAGTCCCTACATCAGGCTCTTTTCACACTCAGGTAGACATTGTTACATGACCTCCTTTAACCTTTCTCACATTTGCTGGGGTTTTTTTTGGTTTTTTTTGGTCCTGGTGAAAACTTGGATTTTTAAAGCATATTTTTTCTGCAAAATGGGATAAGAGATAATTACAGGAGACTTTGCAATGTTGTTATCGTCCCAGTGTAATTAGCTGTGGTTGTTTCTCTCCCACAGTTTGAGGTTGACCTGTACAAGTTACACCAAGAAAAAAAATACCGGGCCTTCTTTTTGCTTATATTGTAACATCAAGAGAGCCATCAATGCAAAGCCGTAGCGAAAGACTGGTTTGCAGTGAAGACATAACTTTAGACAGCCATGTAATTTCCTTTTCATGTTGGTCCCTGACAAGAGACAATATGTTATACTTCCAGGAATGGATAACAGGGGGAAGAGGGGAAAGTACGATAGCTTTATTTTAAAGTCTGTATGATCCTGCTTTGTTTTTCAAATAGCTTTTTAGAGTTAGGTTGGTACTATGCTCAATAAATTATGCTATTCTTTCCAGATTTGCTGTCAGTTAAGTGACTAGTCTGCGGTGTTTCCAAACCTCTGGTCTGGTTTTCGGAGGATTGTGATTAATAAATACTAGCATAAAAGCGCAGTTAAATACTTACGCTTTGTCCTCCCTATAATCCCATATTTACTATACTTTATGCCCAGTTCTCTGTTGCTTATGCCCCTCTCTAACTTTAGTGATGAGTTTCCCATTGCTTTTTATAGAAAATGGATCTGTCTATTATAGTCCAATCAGTTGCATTCAGATCAATAAAAGAACACTAGACTTCATTCAGTCTTCTTAAATTAATAATTTGCACATTACCTTTTGAAATTGGCTCTTATATTTGTTTAGGGAAATTTTTAGTTATGCATGTGTTGGATCAGGGTATAAAGTATGCAATTTGTTTTCTGAACAAGCAAGTGTTAAGAGAACATGTATATCCAGTTTTGAACATTGGTTGGAAAATTCATCTTGTGGAATTGATGGGGAATTATACCCCATCTATATTTTACTGGTACTGTACTGCACACTTACTGTTAAATTTCTCATTAGGCTTTATTTCTGTCATCTGATTTCTTACTTATTTTTTACCAAAAAAAAATTAAATAAAAATTCAGACTTTTGACCAACAATAGCTCAGACATTTATAGGAATATTACCTCATATTTTAACTACCTCTGCCTTGAGTTCCTACCCTTCCCTTTTCTCTATAAAATAATTAATTTCCTTTAGTTTTGCTCCTTCTGAAAGCTTTGGATTTGTTCTGAGGGCCAAACATTTTTGGGAAGCCTTAGAAATTCTCTACAGATGCTCAGATGCCCTAGTGGTATGTAGATACCATGGCGATTGCTCGGTAATGGCAGGAAGATTCCCTTGCAGGGACCCTATGTGAGGATTGTTTCCTTCTCTCCATTTCACAGGTGAAACTGTTCCCTCTGATGTCAGGTATTTCTAAAGTTCATTAGGTAGCTCGGCATCCCATCTTCTCTTCAGATTAAGACTTAACTCTGTTCAGATGTTTAAGACGACACTATCTGAAGACAGTTTTGCCATCTTTGCACGTGTTCGAGTACAGTAAGCAGCCTAAATATGATACATGAGCCAGCAGTACATCAGATCATTTAGATTCTACCTCGCTGTAGCCAGAAATAGGAAATAAAGCTTGCAATCTGACTGTTTTCATTGTATTATTATAACAGAACAACTGTGAAATATGTAAGTGTTTCATGCCTGTAGTAATATTATGAGGAGTATTACCACCATCTAGATCTCTAGTAAATCCTGCAGAGCTCCAAATCATTGAGTCTTAAAGGAATCTCTCATAATCGCACGGAAATTCAATATAACATTTGTAAATTAGATTGGTATATGTGCATGTGTATGTGTGTGCGTGTAAATCTTTAATATTTTATCCTTAATATGCATATAATAGTGTATAAGAGAGAATTTTCTCTTCTGAGCAAGACAATTTCACAGAGATGAGAATAGGATTTTTACCGTATTGATATTCGTGTGATAAATCATCTTATATTGCTGCGCTCTTGAAATTAGCAGATGAAATAGCGTTCCACATTGAAAGGTACAATATTGGGAAATTAAATGTATTCATAAACATGGTCTTGGTTATTATTTTATTTTTCATAACCAGGTATTTTGCAGGAAAATATACGTCTTGTGTTTACTTCTGTTTGTTAATGCTTTGATAAATCAGACATTTTTAGTATTCTATCAATGGCAAAAGTCTAATTGCCTTATTGTATTCTGATTTATTTCTTTCCTTACTTTCTTTGCATCTGCAGCCCAACAAATGAGTCTCCAAAGAGATATATGTTATGATACAGTGTCAGTGAAATTAATCCTGATCAATTTTAAAGTTCACATTTTTATTTGATGACTTTCCTGGGAATCACTAAAACTGAGATTGACTCGGTCTCTTTTTGTTGGTTAAATATTGTTGTTTGAGAACGCTGGATACAGCAGCAATCTTGGTATGATTCTAACAGTTCTGCATCTGTATAAGAAAAAAATAATATAAGCAATGATGTTTTACTAATTAATAGACACCAAATGCTGCTCTGACACCAGTTCAAGATTCTCCATGAGGGTCTAATGGTGAAGTGCTTCTTGCCTGAGAATGCCTTACCCGTGTGACGGGTTGGTGTATAGCCTGAGGTCCCTGTATATATGTAATGTAGCGAGATAAATACATGTGGCCCTTCAAAATGTGTTCCAAAAGCCAGGCTCTCTGTTTCCTTTAGGATTTCAGTCCTGCAGCTCTCGTGAACACATATTGTCTCTAGAAGAAATTGGAGTTTTAGGTTATTAAGGGAAAACAGAGACAGGGCAGTGGCTCTCCCAAATTTTTTTCCGCCCTCTCTGTTTTTTATTGGAAAACAGTTTGTTTCTCAATTCATAAATGCTTCCACGTCAGCCTGAAATAATCACCTAGATTAACATTTGAAAATGCTTCTATAGAACAACCATTCAGAAGTATAAACAGGCTGTGCTTATATTCAGGTAGCTTTTGGGGTGATGTTATTTATTTACTTATGTATTTGATTTGTCACCAGAACTCATTTTTTCAGGTACTCATGGTGGATGATGCTTTTAATCCAAAGGAAACAAAAGACTTACTGTTTTGGGTTTGTGGCTCCTGCCTTCTGTAAATCAAAGAAGATGGGAACGTACGAGAGTTATTGCTATCAAAAGGAAATAATTATATTGTCCGAAGTGCACAACAAATCACATCTTAAGCCGTTCTCCCCACTCTGCCCCTACCTCGCTGAAGTTTAAATAGCATAACCAGTTTCTGTGAGGAAACCAGATTTTTATTTTTTTTATTGTTAATGTCAAACAAACATTTATTTCAGGTGCAAAGCCTCGGGATATGTTAGTGAAAACAGTGGCACTGCTGTTCTATTGCTTACTGCCCACTAAGTGGGTGGGAAAAGGGTACTGTGACCCTTTTACCCTTCCCACCAGTCTCCCTAACAGCTTTGGCCTTCAGGTCAGCTCAATTTCCCCTCCACTGAGTGGCCATTACTGCGCGAGGCTGTGATAAATGCTTTTTGGAAGGGACTGCATTGCCGGCAGCAAGCGCTAGGGAAGTAGGTAGCCTGGACCAGACAGACTGAGCCGAGAGACAGATAGACTAACATGCCTGCACGCTAAGTGCCTGTTACCTAGCAACATGACGGAGATCACAAAAAAATGAATAGACCCACAAACAAAAATGAAAAGGAGATAAAAAAGAGTAAAAGTCTATGGGGCTCAAAGGTTAATATTCCTCTATCTAATAACTTAGTTTCAGAAAATTGCATTTTAACCTTTTCAAAGCATTCAGGAGAGAGATTTCTTTGAAATTAAATTAGATCGCATTTGTATGAAATGGGGGGAGAGAAATTAAATGCAGAATTTATTATTTTTCCACCTTCCTGCCCGGTATTTTTGCAATTCCTTGTATTTTCTGTTGACTACCACCGCTCCACTCCTCTTCTGGGCTGCATGTAGCTAGGAGCCTGATGTAGAACTATTGATGGCTCCGGAGGGCTGGACAATGTGAAGTACTCTGATAGAATTTTGTATTTTTGTACAACTTTCTCTGAGGGAAACAGAAAATATTCCCCAGCGTGGAATAATTAGCCGTTGTATCCCCTCTGCAGTCCCTAACCATCTCACACCTCTCCGAGAGAAGGAACGGGGAGTGACGTGTTGCAAGTCACAAAGGCAAGGCCTGGCAGAAGCAGGAGTGAGACCTGGGACGGGCGGTTTCTGGCTTGGGAGTCTCACTGCTTCCCGTGACATTCCCATTCTTGCCATGCAGCAACATCCACACCAGCCTTGCAGCTTGTGGTGTGCCAGCCCCGCTCCCACGGCAGCCAGCCGCCAACCCAGGTAGAAGTGGTCGAAAAGCTGGAACGCAACTGGAATTGACTGAACATGGAGAAGCCTGTGGTAGGGCAGCATTGTTTTACCTCCGTGAATAAATAGTTTTGCTCACTCTGATCTATTTTCATTAAAAAAAAAAAAAATTTTAAAAAAAAGTCTTTCAGATAAAAGGATTTGTGGTGGGGAGTTGAAGTCCAATTCTGTTAACTCCATTTCTGATGTAAGCACGTGAAGCTTTCACCTTGCCTTCCAGCTCCACGGGGAACCATTATAAATTCCCCTTTTATTACATAAGCCTTATTTAAACCTCTGTATCCAAATGCCTGGTCCAGCTACTGTGGTGTAAATCTGGAGTAACTCTGTGTGTTCCTGTGGGATTATTTTGGGTCTGTGGCAGCATTCTGGGGGCAGGATCCAGCCCATGAATTCCTTAGCTGCCAGGGAAATCCGGGTAAAGCGATTGTTCTATTTGTGTCATGGCTGTTATATTTAACTTCACAACAGAATGCCTTTAAACTTTACTGCCATCTTTAAACCAATGAGCTGTATGGTTAACTAATTTTCTTGTGCGCTGTATAATACAGGATCGATAATGCTGTTTCCTCACATAATATATATGCTCTCTTTCACTCACTCTGTTCATATATATTGTGTAATTACAAATACTGAAATTTATGAAGCATGTAAACCCGTGTTTTAAATACAGGAGATCACTACATTTGGGATGGTTTCTATTATTTAACATATTCCAATCAACACCTTCCACTGGAGACACAGAATGTGTGAGTACGTAGCGTTACTATATAGCAGGTGAAATGGTCCCACGCAGGCGGTTCTGCTGGCTGAGTCTCCCAGCCCTGGTGCCCACCAGCCCCTCTGCTGAGCAGCTCACCACCTTCTGAGCTGCTGGGAGAGGCTGAGAGGCGGTCGGAGCCAGCGCAGGGTTTCCTGGAGGCAGGGGAATGACGCTTCAGCAGGAGCTCTTTAAATCCTTGCACCCCCGGAACAGGAACCAGGAATCATATCCAGGTTTTCCTTCATTTAGGAAAAAAAAAATAGTTTGCATATCATAAAGGCTATCATTTTAAATGACACTATGCTAATATCTTATTACTAGCTTCAGAAGGGGCAATCAGATACTTTATTTGAGCTGTTTCCCTATTTCTTTCTCTGCGATGATACAGATAGTAATGAAAGGGCTAGGGCTAATTAAAAGACAATAATTTCATGAGGGGGTGGTGATGATGATGAGGCAATAAACTGTGAGAACAAAGCTTGGGGGGTTTTAATGACTCATCAACCCCTTGATGGGAATTTAGCCTTACAATCACTATCCATTTATAATGATCAGTGATATACCTTCCTTAAGAACAGGAAAACCACACTGCTAATGGTGCCTGTCACACACTGGCACCGGATGCCGAGTGGCCCTTGTGCTTACAGTGTCCCTAGCTACTTCCAGGTTGCAGTGACCAGAGTCCTCAATATATCCTAAGTTAATTTATGGTGCTTTGAACTCTTGCTGTGTCAGAGCCTCAAGACATGCAAGTGACAATGTTATAGCAGTTGTGGCTGGATGTGACTTAACGATGGATAAAAGGATGAGGAGTCAGATCAGTGGCAAGGATATCATTATGAACGTGGAGGCAGGTGTGCACGACACACAGGGAGAGAGTACCAGTCTGCTAAGACAGTCTTGGGGGATCTTTGCTGAGCCCTACTGCAGGATGTGGTTAAAGAGCCAAGAGGTTAGTTAGGTTAAATTCATTCTTATGGTAGGCTGTTTGAGAAAAAGGTCCCGTGTTCCTATCTTGTGTGGTATTGCAGCCAGCCAGGTCTCTGGGCAGTGGGACTCTGGGCTGTGCCAAATCCTTGGATGTGCGGCAGCTTCAGCATCAGCTTTGCAGGTCCAAGAGGTCGGGGTTCTGCTCAGGCAGGAGCTGAGGGTCTGAGTCAGAGCGTTGCTGTATGTACCTCTTCAGGGTGAAATGAAAGCAGCAGGCAGAGGGAAGGAAGAAGGACAGTGGTAGAGGTTTCAGTCTTACTTTTCTTAGGTGAGATGGTCCCAAAAGTCTGAACAAAAAATACCCAAGGAACTGGGGAAGAAAAAAGCATGTTTAAAAAGCTCTTTCCTTTTGCAAGCTCTGTTTGATTGTTCTCTCACTCCTGAATTCCTTGATGCCTCAAAGACACATTTGTGCAAGGGAAGGAATATTTCTTTGACCTTGACATCTCTAAACTGAAACCACAACAACATGTATATTAAGAAAGAAGAAGAGGAACCTATCCATACCCAGTGAACACATCTTTCCCCAGAGAAATGACCAGAGGACAAATAACACATGCTTCATGTGCCATTGGAGGCACTCAGATACTAATGATTAATAGAATAGAATAGGTTACGTTTCTGTCTACAGCAAATTCACCTAACTGTAATTAACAACTCCTTTTTCTGGCATCAGGCTTCTTTCATTTCCCTCTCCTCTGTTGCTCTTCCCTGTAGTTTTTGCCTTTCTCTTACTCTATTTTTTTTTTCATTCTCTCCCTGTTACCTCAGTGCCTAGTGAGCCACTTTCACCTAATGACCAACTACTTCCCATTTACAAGTCCCTACCGGCTGTCCTTCTCTTCTCCCTTTTCCATCATTTCGTCACCTTTGTCTTTTCCTTTATTAGTTCACCTTGAACGGCAAGTTTATTTCTCTGTAATTTTTATAGGCATGAGACATATCTATACTGTGTATTTTGATAGGGAGTAGGAGACTGATGTCTTTCTGGAATTGTGTTGTAGCTTGCACTATATATTACAGCTCTTTAATGCCTCGGAGTCCTCTGATATTGACCCAGGCTCTGTTATTCTCCTTGGGTCAATTTTATTTACCATTCTTTCCACTGACTTTCTCAGCGAGCACTAAGGGCAGCCTGGCACTGTGGTTGCTTTGCTCTCTTGTCTGTTAGCCCTTGTGAAACGGTGAGGTCTGGAGGAGCAAGGATCTGGGGCAGAGTATTACAATAAAGAGATGTCTTAATAGTAATTTAGGGAGATTTTGGATGACTGTCTTTACAGAAGTTTTCTAAAAGGATCCTTCCACATCCATCATGTCAGATACATGGAGAAGAAGGTAGGACCGTACTGGTAATTCACAATAGAGTTATTTGTATTCTGTTCTGAAAATGAGATTCCCAAATATAAATCATACTTCACTCTACAAAACGTACAGGAAAAGCTTCCAGTCCTAATGGTTGCTTCGAAATGAGATCATTATATCCAATGCTGCTTTCTAATACTCATAAACAGAAAGGATCCAAACTGCCCAGAGCTGCAGAGAGGTGGGATGGTCCGGTCCGGGCTGTGAAACTCAGCTGTGTGTCTGTAAATCCACAGTGCAGCAGCTCGAATGACGAATTATTGCAAATGGCAAATGAATTTGCTACACATGTCTGAATTTGGAAGGCAGGGTTGTTTAAGATTAAGAAGTCTATTTTCCTTGATGCATCTTAAATTTTTTACTGATAGTCAAGCCCTTTAAGTGGTTGTGCTTATAAAATTGGTGCAATCCGCCATGCAAATGAAACTGTACCTGTCTTGTTTGTACATACAAAGAGGGTGTGAGAGTAAATTAGAGTTAATCCTTGATTGTTTCATTAAAGTACATTCTCCTATGTTACAAGGGGAAAAAAGCACACAGAAGATGATTCCAAGTGAGTTATTCTGTCTCTCATTATCATTCATAATTTGCCTTTGCTATAATTCACATCCCTTCACAAAATAGCAACATATTAGTTAGAGCTTTTAATTAAAACCCCAACACCTGCAGGTGAGAAAACACAGATGGATTTGCTCCTCCATGGAAACACTCAGTTACATGTGAACTGGCCACAGAGCCGAAGAGAGAATAGGTGTTAAAATAACACTCTGCTCCTCACAGTGACTCTATTCATTCCTACAGAAACAAACATACCTTGAGTGTGTACACAGCTTGCTCCGCAGCTTAACCCTTTGCCTCTCCCTTTGTCAGCTGTAATGTGCTACCTCCATCAGAGATGGGTTGCGTCCTCAAGACAGTGTTGGAAAAGCACGGTCGTGGGTTAGATCTGAGCTTTGGATTCCTAGCTTTGCCAAAATGGGGATTTTTATGGTTCCTAAATTTACCCCTGTCTGCTAGATCTCTGACTGGCTTTTCCCATTTCTCCCCCTGCTCTCCTGGAACCATGAGTCAAACTAAAGTTCAAAACTTGCTAATCCCTTCCTGAGCACTGGAAAATGACGTAGGGCAGGATGCAGGAAAGCCGCTCACCACTGTGTGCACATACACCTGTACCTGTATAAAACCATCGAGACTTGTACTTCTGCGTCTGTCACGACATACAGATAAGCCCTGATCACCAGCATCACTGTTGAATAGGCTAATTTCTCTAGCATACTAGTTCCTAGTCCCAGCGAGCTCCCAGTTGGGAGTACTGGGCTGATGCAGTGCTACGTGGTTATATTAACTGTTTTTCCATGACTACTATCAGTTGCAATTAAGGACTAAAATTAATGGCTATATTGCTGAGCAATTTGGGGGAGCAGATGAGAGCAAAGTTTTATGTTAGGCAACAGGCTGGTTAAATGTTAATTGTCCATATTGGACACCATAACATTTGGACTTGTTAAAATTGACATTATTTTTCTGTTTAAAATATTTTAATGGTTCTATCAAAGGATGATGAATGTAAGGAAAAGTGCGTTTTTATGTGCTCCATAAGAAAACAGTGTTAACAGAGTGTTGTTTGAGTTGCAAAATCAAGCACCCAAAACTGAAGAATAACGTTTAATTAGTAGAGGTTACTTGAATTCACTGGGAGTTTTTCTATGTACTCTAACAAGGTTTAGATCAAGACCAGTATATTTCATGTGTCATGTTACATACCGCAGAGAGTATAGTGCACTCTAAATATTAGCCTATTCGTCTCAGACATCCAGAAATGATCAGTCGCACCACATGAAAACTTTAATTATCTCTTAAGCTGTCTAAGACGTAGCCCCAAAATTCACCAGTGCTTTCATATCACCTGAACCTCAATATAATGTTTGAAGAGATTATAGACTTTATACTGCTCAAGGTACTGCACTCTGCTGTACAAAACCCCGTTAGCGAGACGGGTTTCTGTCATACCGTTAGACTGAAACTCTCGCTCAACGCAAAGCTCCCTACGCTCATGTTACATCCAGCACCATCCTCTTCCCAAGACACCTGAACGGAGAGGCGCAGTCCATGCTTTCTCAGGAACCAAAGGAGCAGGAAGCACACGTACCATAGAGGAGTTAGCTTTTTTAAAGACTATTTCAGAAATTTCTGAGCGGCACAGCGCTGTGTTATGTTGGTGGTGCGGAGTGTCGGCTCTCTGCCAGCACCAGTCTGCTCTCCCATTTGAATTTCTGCAATACCAGACTTCTCGCAGCTCCTGGGATCTCCTAGGGCTTCACTTGAAATGGCACAGAAGCATGAAGGTCTGCTGGTCTTTAAAGATACTGAACACTCTTACTTTATTTGGATGAATGCTCCTTGCTTGTTTATCTATGATAAATAATTACTTGAATTAATGATGTGATTTTAAAGCAGTTAGATGCTAAAGGCTTCAGGTCTCATCTAAACGTATACGGTCAACAGAAAATGTCCTGTCAGTATCTTTATTAAAAAAAAAAAACAAAGATATTTTTATTCAGCTGTGATAACGTTTCATGCTTTATAATCCTTTCTCTCATTATTCCATTTTATCTCTGTGCTTACAGACAACATATAATAGTTGCTTTTGAACTACTTAGCAATGAGTTGAAATGTGAAAACAGTCTCTCATTTAGTCTGTAACTGTCAGCTCTAATCTAAACTCTCTCTTAGGCAAATGAATGATTAAAAACAGTTACAGTCATTTTATAGGTGGACTTTAAATTTGCTGTATAACAAAAGGCCAATTGAAAATAGATTTGTAGTACACTGAGAAAACAGCTTTTCTGTTTCTGTATACTCTTGTAGCTCATTTATAAATGATGTTTGAATTATAACTCAAATTTTAATAGCAATTTTTATTGAAAAATGATGAAAAATTTGTAGTGTTATCATTCCTGCATGCTGCAAAAGAGAAGTGCATGGTGTGATGCATGCTTGAAGGCTTAGGAGAAGGAGGAGATGGGGAGGAAGGAGGTTAGGTCTAATGATTAAAGGTCTGGTGACTCCAAGTGAGGCACAGAAACAGCTGTATCTTATGAGTCTGGGCAAAGCTACAGGGCCAAACTGGAGCTGAAAAGCTGAGTTTTATGTTCAGTGTTTTAGTACTGTGAAAGACTGATCAAAACCAAGGGACTTTGGGAAATTGAGCAAAACACTAAATAACAGTATCTGGCAGGATCTAGGCTCAAAGAAAGTGCTTCTTTCCACCTAAGATTCAGAGCCCCAAATCATCCCCTAATGGTAGAAGCCTACAAGTGTTCTTTGAAAGAAGAGGAATTTCACTCCTTTTAAAAGCTGAGCATTAAGTGACAACAGAGCAGACAAAGCTCTTAGCTCAAGGAGTTGAATTCAGTCCCTCTCTAGTCTCTGGATTCTGTCCTGACCTTGACCAGCAGTTTGCCATTCTGGGGCTCAAACTTCAGAGCTTCTTATACTCATCCAAGCAGACCTGAAGGTAACCACACGGAGGGAATTGGTGTTCCAACTGCGTGGTTGCAGCCCATGACCAGCTCCTAGGACTGCCTCTGTGGCAGTAGGGTTATAATGTTATTTATTCATGTGAAAGTGTCCCACAGAGGAATTCACAGGAACTGGCCCAAACGATTCACAAAACTGCCTTACTTTGACCTGAAGCTTCAGTAGGCTTTTCTGTAAACTCAGGCTTAGCATATATTTTTGTACTATTATTAGTAATAACATATAATCTGTAAAAATTGTATTTCCACATTTATTTTGCTTTCATGTGAAAGCATGAAAGGTATGTGGAGGTATGAAATCTTGTGCTGTTCTTGAGATACTGATGTATAGATAAATATATAAACAAACAGACCTGAGAAGATACTTTTAAACTGAAGTTTATCTAATAACAAATAGAAGAACACTATATGCCATTATGGGATTGCATGCTAAATATAAAATGTTTGGCCTCTGTAGTTCTTGGAGAGGATTCTGATGGAGTCAGTGGTAGTTCTTATAATCCCACTTATAAGTACATTCTATCTACAGATGGCTTATAAAAGCATTCTGCATCCTTTCTCACCCAGACAAATGAGGACTGGTGCTTCAAGTGTGTAAGTTCCATATGTAATTAATTTCCATACATCAATGCAAGCACTGAAGCACTTTGTTTAAGATGACTAGGCAGAGGAACTGAAAAGTTTGGACAGACAGCAAAAATGATAAATTTTATTTAAAACATTCTGTTAAAATACAGAATATTTTTATTTTATTAGAAATTGAATGTGAAAGTACTGGATGTCTTGTAAATACTTGTGAAAGTATTGCTAAAATACAAGGAAATGGTCCTTGGCTCCTACGAAAATTCAGGTTCTCTCTTTAGTTTACACCACTGGACTATGTCTGTATTCCTGAAGTCCTCCCGAGTTTCTAGTTTGAGCGCAATCACTGACCACATCCCAACTCCTGATCTGGGTGAGACTAAGACATACACCAGTCCCTTTTCTCCCTTGCTGTCTTCTCTGGCTTTCTGCAGAGGGGAACCCTGGCTGCATAGACTGCAGCTGATTTCTAACGCTCTCCAGAGGACTCTTCATCTGCCTGATCCACAGACCAGGATCCTGGGGAGCAAGCATAAGCATGTCTCAAGACAGTCTTCAGGTGCTCCCAACCAGCACAGCTCCCTCAAAGCTATTTCTGCTGACATCAGTTCATATTTCATCCTTACCATCTCCCCTTCCTGTCCCTTCTGAAAATGTTCATCTTTTACTTAGACCCAAATTTACCCGAAGTGTTTTAGTGGCTGTACATTAAGTTACTGAAGTTGACAGTCCTCTGTCTAACCTATTATGAACTTGCTTTTCCCTCTAAGTGTCTCAGATTCGACCTCAACCTTTTTTATTAGAATTGTGGAATATCAGAATCCCTCAGGTTGGAAGGGACCTTTAAGATCAATGAGTCCAACCATCAGCCCAGCACTGCCCAACCCACCACTAACCCATGTCCCTCAGCACCAAGTCTGCCCGGCTGGGAAACACCTCCAGGTATGGCGACTCCACCACTGCCCTGGGCAGCCTCTCCCAGCGTTTGACAACCCTTTCCATGAAGAAATTTCTCCTAATAGCCAATCTGTATCTCCCCTGGTGCAACTTGAAGCCATTTCCTCTTGTTCTATCACTTGTTACTTGGGAGAAGAGACTGACACCCTTCCCCCCTTGTTACACCCTCCTTTCAGGTAGTTGTAGAGAGGGAGAAGTTCTCTCCTTTACTCCCTTTTCTCCAGGCTAAACAACCCAAATTCCCTCATCTGCTCCTCATGAGACTTGTCCTATAGACCCCTCACCAGCTTCGTTGCCCTTCTCTGGACACGCTCCAGAATCTGACTGTCTTTCTCATGCATCTTAATGTTTTTCCTGGGGTCAGGGGCCCAAAACTGAACATGGTATTCCAGGTGGGGCCTCACCAGTGCCAAGTACAGGAGGACAATCATCTCCCTAGTCCTGCTCACCACGCTATTCCTGAGAACAGGCCGGGATGCTGTTGGCCTTCTTGGCAACCCGGGCACTCTGCTGGCTCATGTTAAGCCGACTGTTGACCAACACCCCCGGGGTCCTTTTCCACCAGGCAGCTTCCCAGCCACTCTGCCCCAAGCCTGTCGCGCTGCCTGGGGTTGTTGTGACCCAAGGGCAGGACCCGGCACTTGGCCATGTTGAACCTCGTGCCATTGGCCTCGGCCAATTAAGTGGTGAAATATGACATTTGGTGTCGGAAAACATTAATGAGGCAGGTTGAGCACCTTCAAGCAAGTGCATGCAGAAGGGGGAAATGAGGTGTGAATCCATGCTGAAATTTGGTCTGCTGTAGCTAGGAACTGACAAATTCAGTACACAGTTACAAACAAAGGACAATACAATGTTTTCCAAGCCTTGGCTTGTCATTTTATACTCACTTTTCTACGTAATTACAAAAAATTCCATAGGAAGGTCTTCCAGGAAAGATGAGAGTGTTTCATCTGTGTAAGGCACTCTGAAGAAGCCGCGTTAAGAGTGAACTCTGTGGCCTGTTCAGTCTATTTAGCAAGCTCTGAGATGTGTAAGTACATTATCTGCAAGGCTGGTAAAGAGCGCTTAGGGAGGATTTGTGGGTCTGTGGGAAGGACAAAGAAAAATGTTTTCTAATAAATTATTCACAATCTCACAATCCCTTTTGGGCAGATTGTTGCTCTGTTTGCCCCAATGCTTCACGTCTTTTCTCTCTGCATTCACATGCACATAGTTTCTCACCTCCAGAGAGCAGCAGAGATCTCAAGCAGGCTGCTGCAGCTAATGGTGGCAATTAATAACTTGTCATAATCCTGAGGATGAAAGGGAGGGCTCACCATCAGCAGTCAGGTCATGGTGCTTCTGTAAAGCAAATGAGGTGCAGGTGTTGTCCAGATTTAAGAGCTTTGCTAGACTGTCAGTACACTGCAGTGCCAAGCCACAGACAGAGTATCACCCTACAGGTACATAACTTACTGTACTAGTTTTCATGCTCCAGGTGCACACACATTATACAGCCTTCCCCCCCGCCACCGCTGTTCATTAGTGCCGAAGAGGAATCCTCTGAACATTTCAATAAATCATAACACAGCACAGTTAATTCCAAACATGTAATTGCAGTTTGCCTATATATTTGCATATACGAGGCAGACCAGTGAAGCTTTATTTTGCATTTGTAAACAGAAATGTGTTTGGAAGTGAATGTGTTATCTTTTCCTTTTAATTGAACGCTGTAGATGAATAGCAGCTTGGCTACCTAATAGCGGCTTAGGTCCGTGTTCTCTATTCAAGCTTGAGAAAATGAAACCTCATTATGCCTTTCGTTAAACAACAAACTGCAGAATCACTTATTTCTAGACAGCTCAGTTGGCTTTTCCTTTTTCCATTCCTGTGGGTCAGTTCTGCTTGAAATGAACCAAGTTTACAAATCTCTACTGGTTTGTACACTCCTATTATGCATACTAGGTTATGCATTTGTAACTGTCACACGAGTCAGGGTGATACAGCATTCTCATCTGACCCTATTCATTTAAATGGGTGCGTCTTGTTGACATTGATTCATGTTATAAGTTATATCGATGCATTATAATCCTTTTGTGTCACCCCACTGGTTATTTCTACTAAAATGTTGTGAATAAATGCTGGCAATAATGGTCAGTAGAATTTGTAGCTGTTTTAAGGGATGTGGAGTCCATCCGAAGTCCCGGGTCAGTGCATTGCACTCGCTTTTTCTCTGAAAGACAATTAACATGCGAAGTATCCTATTCTTACGCATTTGCATGGCAAAGTGTCTACGGGCTTATTAATAATTTGGGGCTGTGCATTCCAAATGTATATTGCACTCAACTAAAGGGATAAGTAAACACGATTATGCATGCATGTAGGTCTTTATCAAGGTGTGGTTGATAATGTTTTAAAGCAGAACTATTTCTCATGAAAATAGCTCCTCTTAATAGCCTCTGTCTCTTTATTGTGCTTCTTAGTGAAACATAAATCACTAATATGTTTTCAGCTGCAAACTACTCTCTTTTTCCATTGTATTCACAGATTTAGTGGCATTTCAAATAGATAAACACAAGCAACATCTATCAACACTACAAAAAGGGGGCCTTAATCAAAGCTCCAGGTCCCAGGTCTCAGCATCTCCATTTACCTTGAGATAAATCCATTGGTGTGACCACCACTGCACAGGGTGACAAATCACCCTAGTCAGCTGAGCAGTGCAAGGGCTTATTGGCCTTTCTTTAAGTGGTCTTACCCTTCAATGAAAAGGATGGTGCTTGTCAAGCAGGGCCAGATTAAAGTTAGACAAAAAGAAATGATCTGTTATTAGAAAACTCCGATTGAGAATCACAAAACAGGAAAGAAATATGAATAAGAATTTACAGTGAGGATGCTCCCCCCCACCTTTTCTCATCCTCCCCCAAGCAGAAATTAACTTTAATTACTTTCCCAGCTTAGCACATTATGAATGTCAAGACAACGAGGCAGTAACATTAAAGAAATAAGTAGCTCCAGGAATGTGCCTGTTGGAGCCCAGGAGAAGGGGAGCCCAGGCTCGGTGGGGCTTGGATTGCTCGGCCATAGCTGGAGTGCGTCACAGGAGAGCTTCCTTCAGGTGTGGCAGGGTCACTGGCTGCTCTCCCTGTAGAGCTGCTGGATACTCAGCATGGAATGTCTCTGAAGAGATCCGTACTGTCACCTGTTGGAAGGCAGCACGCTCTGTGCATGGAGAGCTGGAAATGAAAGGATTAGGATTCAAAGGGAGGAGAGCAACAGATGTATGAGCAGAGTCTTAGCTGGGTTGGTCAAGCGCCTCTTGGTGCCAAGGGCAGATTGGAAATGCTCCTGACACTTCCAGGACCACATTCTGACCTTATTAACAATGACCAACTGCAAAAGCATCAAAATCTCCTATCAAGTTTGGCCCTTGGTATTTTAGCTTCCATAGTTCCTAAAAAACCCCTTGAGGTTAAAAAAAAGTATATGCAGATGAGCTAAAACCCCCAACTGTCATTAAATTATCTCAATTAATAATGGGCAAATTCTTCCCTCTGAGAGCACCCAAAGTGTCTGCCTTGTGTTCTGCTGATCCACATAAATGTAAGCTTGTGTTTTAAAGTCTCTCAAAAAATCCTCCTTTTAAAAAGGAAATGACTGAACAGACAGCAACTGAAAAAATTCAGACCAAACATACTTGGAAAATTGAGCAAATATTTGCCCATCCAATTGGTTTGTTTGCAAGAGAAATTCACAGTGAGGGTCTAGTGAGACAGTAAGAGGAACAAGAAGGAAATGGTTCATGTTTAGGTTTTTTCATAGGGCCAATGTACATGGTTGGGTGGTTGGGGGGTTTTGTTGGGTTTTCCCCCCCCACCATTGAGATTCATGCATTTAAAATGTGCTTGGTTTCTTGTGACTTGACAGACCACTACAGAAAGATTAATTTTCTGTAATCATTTGATTTGATAAATGTCTACACAGCCCAGCATAAGTTTATTTTCTATTTATCCCCATCCAGAAATTAGTTGCTAGGAGTACTCAAGGGAAACACTTCAGTAATTATAAATAGGTCCTGACAACAGACATTTAAAATTGTAATAATGTAAAATGGTGATATTTCACATCAAAACATAAAATTGCACTGGTAGGGACACACAAAGGAAGTGCATACTGCTTTCTTACACATAGTCCTGTGCATAAATAGACACGGCATTTGCAGGCAAAAATTTCAATAGCATATGTGCTTCATTAGTTTCCTTTTTCCAGGTGTAGACAGTAAGATATAGAGAAGTTAAGGGACTTGCACAGGATCCCAGCAGAAGCAAGCAGCAGAGGTAGAGAAAGGTCAAGGTTTCCCAACTCCTTAAGTGGAGAAGGCAACTGCTATGCCGATTTATGAAGTAATGCAAAATTAATGTTTGTATTGGTACCTTAAAAGCTGTATCCAAAGCCCAGTCACACCATGTGGGGTTGTGAAAGACTTGTTTGGTGATTATTTTATGGCAAAATTGCTTGTCTTTGCATTCATCAGCAAGGCAGGCTTGTACCACAGGAATAAAGAGAGGGTGCTAGTGCTGCGTCAGCGGGTGCTACCAGAAGGCCTGCTGAGATACGTTAGTGTGGCTGTGATACGTCCCTTGTGCAACAGCACAGACAAAGACTATATTCAAATCTTTAAGGTAAAGTTCTTTGAAGAGGCACAGTATATCCTGGAGGCTGAGAATGGTTGACTGTAATCCTTAGGTGAGGCCACGCAGCTGGCAAAGATGGATTGAAAATGCTTTTTTCCTTCACGGCAAGCCGTGTGCCAGCCCAACTGACCTGAGCGTGCTGGGGCTGTAGGACATCCCAGGGAGCCCTGGCCAGGCCACGTCGCCTTCAGCTGCACACGCAGTGCCAGTGGGCAGAGGAAGGTGACCAGCTGCACAGGGGCTACCGCATCGTTTACTGCTGAAAGCCTTTGCTCTTTTATGAGGCACCTACACCAAAAGGCACAGCAGAGACAATTAAAAAGTATAATCTTTAAATGCCTTTTAAAGACAATGCAGTCACAGTTACTGTAGTAGTCCAGATATAATAAAATATCTCTTTAAAGACACCGCTTGTGTAGATATAAAATATCAAGTAATGCTCAGAAGTTAAGGGAACGTAATAATTATCTGATAAAATGTCTAATATACATAGGCATAGCCTTAAACTGCCATGGTGATTGCACAGTAATTTAATATAAATTGATTAAGTACATTTTTACTGATGCTTAAAGAGTAGTCATAGCATGGGAAATGATGTTTTGTTATCAGCGGTTACTAAATATACAGTATTTGCTGGAATAAATCCAAGTGTTAGCTTTAAGGCACATTATTTAAACGACATGCAACTGCTGTTTCTGCACTCCAGGTTGAACACAATCACCAAACACCTGATATTCCCAGCAAAACCAGGCATAACTTCTTCTTTTGCCACTGACCAAAAGTTCTGCGCAATAGTGCAGTTATTGAGAGGTCTCAATCACCCTTGATGCTGGATCATATATATCATCGCAGTTCTCTTTCCTGAACAACAACTAGCTGGAACAGATAACTTGTGGAATAATGCATGCTCCCTGGCAAGACTCTAATACAGTCTTTGGGCTTCATCTTTGTGGTGCGAGACAAAGACTCGGAGCAGTTTAGGAGCACCAGGACTGAACCTCCATCGCTGAATCACAGCTGATGCGTTCAGCTTTGGACTGCGGCCAGGAGAGCGGCTGAACCCGCGCGTCCCTGGCCCTGCCGCAGTCTCACCCAGGGCTGTCGTTCCCCAGGTGGGCACTACCTGTGCCACACGGATGTGCTGCCCCCAGAGAGGCGAGCGCCTGACGGCCGCGCTGCTCTCGACACGCAAAGCTAATTCACACAGAGAGCGGGTTGGGTTTTGGGTCCGCGTAAGCACTGAGAAGAGGACTTCTCTTTGAAAACATGGGTTTATCCCTCTGCCCCCGAGTCTTGTGGGGTGAGTCAGCAAGTGCTGCAGTGGAGTGGTTTGGGAACAGCTGGCAAAACTGAGGGGAAGAGCGAGAAGGGTTTTAAACCATTTTAAAAAGTGAGACTAACAAGACACAGACCAAATATATCCATTTGGCTTTTTCAGGCCTGCCTGTTAGACTGTCTTTTCTTCAAACCATCATGTTCAACCAGCATAGGTGAGTCAGCTCGTGCAGTGCCTGTTTGCAGTTTCAGCTCTAGAGGTGCCCAGTGTAAGTGGACAGTGCCCAGTGTAAGCTGGTTTCAGAAACCAGCAGGTTCTATCAGTCACAAGGACTTCGCACACTGGGCTACAGTAGAAAAGCGGAGTTGTCCCTGCCCCTAAAAGAAAAACTGCTTTCACCAGTGTAAACAGAGGAGAATCCTCACATTCCTCATTCATGTAGGAAGAAATCTTTTACCTTGTGGGGTGATTAAAGGCAACATCTCATTTGAGGCAGAGATCCTGAAATAAAGATCACGCCAATTTATATCTCCCAGTCTGTAAGAAAATTCTTCCTTATCTGCAAATAAGTAACCCCCCGGACTAACATAATCTGCCAGATCATTAGGTTATTTTCTATTATGAAAATGGCATGAATATTATTAAAATCTAACTATAAATATTTATGCTGATAGAAACCCCACTATTGTTATTATTTCTATTACAATACTTTCACAGAGATGCCAGGTAATTGGAAGATTCAAGAGGTCACTAGAGGTAAAGAGGGGAATTTTTCTGGAGTTATTAGTTCCGAATACAAACTGCAAGTGAAAGCGTAAGGATTTTTTCAAATCTGAAAAGTCACTATTTCTCTTTTAAAGAAGAGAACATATTCTCTTTTAAATCTTTAAAGATCATCTGTTCTGCGATGCCTGCAAATCATTACTGTTTCATACTGGTTTGCCAAGCGAAGAGTTCAGCTATCCATTTTTCTGCTGAACTCTTTCCATCTTAGCTCATGCCCTTCTCTGCTGACTTCTCTTCTTCACCCCAGCTGCTCTGTGCAACACTCTGCCACGCAGACTGTTCCTGTCTGCGTACCCAGGACCAAGCATTGAGGCACCTGCATAGCAGAAGTGGAGTTTTGAAGCCCTAACGTAAAACAGGGTAATAATAATTGCAAATCTTGTATTCTGAAGCACAGAGTTTGATTCAACATCCCTTTCTGAACTGAGCGTGAAGAGGGTAGAGATTTTTGCAGACATAATCTCAGATGCACACAAAACGTGGACGCATGAAGAAATGCCACTTCTGTGAAAACAGCCCTAGGTTTTGGATCTATTGAAATAAATGTTGCTTCAAAGATAGAGTCTTAGAAATTAGGAATGCTGACTGGATGGTGTAAGTCAGAGCTTCTTAAGTTTATGGGTAAAATATATGTTCATTCTTTATATAAATCCTAAAGAAGGTCAGTTGCTCTAAGTGTTGACTCTTCAGTTTCACCCAACTGCTTTAAAATTGAGTTAAGAATTTTTAGCAGTTATAATAACAAAACTTATTCAGTTTATTTTACACAATTAGAGGAAAAACTTATTAGCATACCCTCCGAGTGAAACCCATAGTTTTGTACAGGTACATGTATTGCCATTGTATAGTTTAGGCACTGTGCAAGTAAGACAAGAGCAGGCAAAAGCACACTGATACACCCTCAAGGGCTTGGGAAGTCTCTCTGGCAAAATGCTGGTCAGAAAAACCCCAGGATGCGAAGTGATTTGAGGTAAATAGATCTTCAACCTATATATACCGTGGAATTCAAGAAATGCAACACAGCACAACATTAAATGTCATAGTGACGATTACCCACTATGAAAGAACGGCGTAAAATACGTTGGCTTGCTAACTGCATAATGGAACAAAATTAGGTGGGGACACTTGCTGGAAAATCACTTTATCAGCCTTGATGTGTACGTTATGCAAACAAGAAGGAATAGCCCACGCAAAATGTGCCAACAGAAGAGCCGGTATGGTGGGACTCAACAGGCTCTGGAGCTGGTTGGCTTGTACAGGGCAGCGTGTCAAGGTACCAGCTGAGTTGGAGTGCAAGGATCAGCAACCGGCACAGTCGCTGGCACAGGCCAGTCACCGCGCATACGAGAGAAGGTTTGACACTCTTGGGATTAACAGCGCTTCTAGAGCATGTGGTAGTGGAGAAAGCTCCGCATGTGTGAGCAGGAGTCATAGAAACAGTGAGATTTTTGTGGCGAATCTGGGAAGAGTGTAAAACTAAGGATAGAGCAGTGAACTCTGCTGGGCAAATAAAGCTGGTCATGAGCAGTGACCTAATGTTTCAGTTCTCCTTCTGGATTGGTGTGTGTTTTTCCAAAGGAGAACAATTAAGACTTGTCTGTCTCTAAGGGTCTTTTGCCAGAAATTTGCCAAATCTGAGAGCCTGGAATTGTAAATATCCACTTGGTATTGAATGTGAGTCACCTAAGTTAGAATTTTTGAGCCTTTTACTCTCTAGGATTTTTAGATTCTTGCTCTGTGAAGTGGAGGTTAAAACCTCACCCCTCTAACTGATGAGTCACTATTCATGTTTGTAAAGCGCTGTGATCATAAAGGTCTTTTCCAACCGGAATGCTTCCATGGTTCTATGAAATTTCTTACTCTTATGAGTAAGAGCTTTACTACAGTATCCCATCCAAGATGTGTTAACAGCTGCCCTGTGTTCTGCTGAGCTGAGTCACTGCTTTTTAGTGAAGCTCTTTGCAATGCAAGCAACAGAAACTTCAGGGAAATCAATATGGCTTTTTACCTGGCTATCAAAAGTGTTGGAGGTATTTAGGTCATTAAATGGCAGTGGACACAAGTAAAAGCCTATATCTCACATCATTAGCAGTAAAGATGCTGTTTAGTTTTATTTGCTAAATCACAGAACATATATAAACTGCACAGGAGATTACAGAGGCGTGGAAAACTGGTTCAGCAAAAAACCAGCGAGGAGACAAAGTCAAAGAATGGCCAAATTTCTGTGATCTCAGTGCTCAGTGCAAACTTGTTTTATTGAATTTTACTTTTATATGCCATATTAACATTTCATTTGCATACAGATTGCGCTCCATCTTTACTCTAAAACCGCAGAGTCAGCAGTCCTCTTCCGCCGCCAAGGTGTGGTACAGCAGCATTTTAAAATACTCTTGTTAAATTTTAAAGCGAGATGCATGAGCTTTTGGTCAATCCGCTCCGGCAGTTAGAATATACATTTGTCTTTTCCTTCACAATATAGCGATAGCTGGGGGTTCGATTTTACTTATTCTTTTTACGATTCTTTGAATGTTCAGAGGTGAGGCACGCACTTAGAAATCCTTCAGCTACCTCCATGCGTAGCCTCCCTCACAGATCCAGTGCTCTCCCATCAGGTTTCCCTGCCTTGCTAACGCTCCTGCAATTCTAATTGTGAAAGCAATGGCACAGGTAAAGCGCTGCCAGTGCAGTGGGTTTGCTACAAGTTATATTTACTTAATCTCTTACTGTTGTTTCCAGTGGTAGAATTAGAGTCAAACAGAGAGAAAACAGACTGCGCTGAGCAGAATAAAATGTAAACACATCCAGCAGAAGTACATATATGCACTGTAGTAGCTGCATATGTGGTGGATTACCATAACACAGTTTTTTCTCCATGAACATAGATAATTCCCAGCTGCCCAAGTATTTTTTTCACCAACCCTTAATTTATGAGTTCTAATAATTCTGTTCTGAGGCTAAACAAATAAATACACCTACCAGACATTAGAGACCATGACAGAAATTACAGTGTAGTATCAACAGTTGGTATCTGCCATGCTGGAATAATAGAGATGATAGTGATAATACATAAATACGTACCGTGAATATTATGTGGCAACTGTTGATGGTGGAACCGTCCTTCTGTGATTATGCAGGGATGCTGCGTTTCGTGAAAACACTGGAATTTTTGGATGTCATAATTACTGTTGGCAGTTAGCAATGCAAGCCATCGTGTCTCGTAATGTCAGTAAACGGAAAAAGCAAATAATATAAACACGTTCAGGATATGGAAGTTTCAGAGCTGCACCCCCAAAATCGGATTTTGGAGGCTCGGTTCAGCCTTGCGCTAAGCATATAGGATGGAGTTATGCTAAACGCACACAGGGCTTGGCTGCAAGCCAGGTCCCTGCTATTGTCCTTATAATGTGGCATCAGTGTTTCACATACAGGATAACAAACCAACTGCTAATGGTAGTAATTAGGAGCCTTGTGGGTGATTTATACCTTTTGTCACTGTTCAAGCAGTGTAAGTGCTGAGGTTTGCAAAGATAACAATTATTGGTTCAGGTGACGATCCTTTCATCACCGGGCCCAGCAGGCGTCTGATTTTTAACCACCAGAATTCAGAACTGGGCTTACTGGAAACATTCGCATGGGTGGAACGAATGGGTCCAAACATTTGGTCTTAATTCAGCTTTAAAAATAAATACGTAACCAAAAAATGACAAAGTGGCAAGATTCTAGACATGTGGCAGATTGTAACTCTAAATTGCTGATTATTTACAGATATCAAAATGTATGTGCTGTATTATTTATATACTATATAATTTATTTATCTTTCAGAGACAGAGTAGAAGTACAGCACTTAATGGCACTAACTGCTTCTTATCTGAGAATCTCAAATATTAGTGAACTAACTCACTTTGTATTCTCACATTACTACCTGCAGAGCTAATGGAAACCAGCTGATAGAACTCCCAGGGCAAGTGTCTACCCAAATAGTCCCTAATGTTGCTGGAATTATTAGAACATCTTGTCATAGCGTATGTGCCTCTTAGCTGAGCCTTTGTTTACTCCGAATGCCACTTGTGCAGGCAGCAGTTTACTCCCTTTAAACCTGTATTACTCAGAGCACCATGGCAGCTTGGTTTTGACACAGCGAGGATTTGAATTCTGATCTGCTGAGCATTAACCTCATATTCTCATGGTCACATGGAGCCTTTCCCTTGTTTCCTAAGATCTTAATTTTGTCACCCAGAGCATGCAAGTGTCAGTGTGTGTCCCCTGCGCTGCTGATTTCAGTGATGGCCGGTGGGGTCTGGTTTGCGTCAGAACAAGCACAGCAGGGCCGTGAGTTACCCGTCATGTTGAGACCTGCATGTGCTGAGAAACGTCTCCTTCGGAAACAGCTTTCCTAACTCTTAGAGAGAAGGAAAACAGTTGGACCCAAAGTTAAAACATATTCTAAAAATACTTGCCTTTGCCAAAAAAATGAAAATCCTTCGAACTTAGATTTCTTGGCTAATCTTGTTCCATGCAGTGCGCCTGTTTGTGTGCAAGCGTCGTTCTGAGAAGAGGCAGAATGACCTCCAGGAAAGAGTAGGATATGTTTTAGAAAAGGGAGGAAATGTGATAGTCTGGAAGCTTGGAGTACAAGATCCAATCTCTCTCCATGGATGGCAAGAGCATGTCAGACATAATGGAATATTAAGAGAAGGAACCGATTGCAGGCTCAGGGGACTTCAGTAAGATAGCATTAAAAACTTTACTGCTATTAAATCTTGGGAAGCTGTAGATAATTTTGCTTTAGAGGAGCATGGCTGCTGGTGTGGTTAAAAATGCTATCGAAAAATCCACTCAGGAGGAATCCCTCAATAAAACAGAAACAATTGGGGCTACATTGGAAGTTCCTGCTAAGGAAAACATCATTTGGCAGAGAAGATTGGAGAGGCTGGAGAGTGACAGGAGCAGTGGAGTTTTAGGACTGCAAACAGGTGCTGAGGGAAATGGTGGAAAGACTATTGAGACTTTATTAACTGCTACATTGGGGATCAGAAATAATACTCCCCACAGATAGAGAAAAAGCCTTTCACAGACCAGTTAAACATTTTGCATTAGCTGCTATGCTGGGGAGAGGGAAGAAACCATTCTTTTTCTCTGAAATCCCTCAGACTGGAGTAGCAAAGTAGGTAACCAACAACAAAAAGAGATTTCCTGCTAGCAAACATTTTCATACAGGAGGTTTTAAGCTCAAGGAAAATCATGATGTGTAGAAGTAGCAGAGGAACAGAAAATTGGGTGATACATAGGATTCTTAAAACCTGCCTTCTCTTGATTACTGGACAGCTGACACCCGCTTCCCTGACTGCCCCTGGATGTCTGGCAGTCACCAGCCTTAGGTTACTACCTCATCCAGTACACCTTTCTCACTAAGCACAGCAGATAAGGAAATCAAGAGAAAAATTGGTATTTAGAATCTTTAGAAGCACATAGAAATATTTGGAGGCATTTGGATTGTTTTTTACAAAGGTAAGATGTGTCTGAAGAAACAAAAGACACTTTTTATCCCTCCAAATATGCAGCACCTGACAAATACACTATTTTTGTTAAAGGACAGCTACCTAAAATTACGAATGTGTAGCAGTGGTATTGCTCTTTTTATTTGTTTGCCTTTTTATTTTAACAAAATGAGTGCTGCAGCATTATTCAGGCTACAGAATACCCCAAATTTGGAGCACAAATGTGACTAAACAGGCTGAGCAGAGCATACCTCTACCCAACCAAATACAAAGAAAGTCACTGAGGAAAGGCGGTAGTTGTGATTGTCCGGCACAAAATACATCTCTATTTTGTGTAGCTGGGACTGAACACAGAAACACACAGTACAGATGAGCTCAGATGGAGAATAGCACCTAAGTGGAGCAAAGTGCTAGTGGCAAAGGAGGAACTGCCTTGGTTACTTCTACGTGCATTAATTTTCTTTCTATTTGTGTGTTGTGCAGAAGCTTTTGTCAGCACAGCCCTGTTTACCATGTATCATCTCTTTCTCCATCCCACTCCTAATAGACATGGTTACTCCAGCAAAAGTTTGTAGTGTTGGTTGCTTTATCCCGATGAATAGCAGTGATTGAATTCACTGTAATCCTGCAAAATGTTTCTTGGAAATTCGGATACTGTTGGTAGGAGGCAGAGGGGAGAGAAAACACTCAGTGGTGGGAGGCTGTGAAGGAGCTGGGAAGGAAAAACAGAGCTTTCTAAAAAGTTTTTTGTGTTGCAACTTGAATTTGATCTACTCTCTTTGAACAAGAAAATTCTTGGTGGCACAGTGGGATGTGGATGTTAATTTCTGTGGTTTGTCCTTCTCTGAGGTGTTTGTGTTCCTGGAGATCCAAATCTCTTCCATGGCTACATCTGTAAGTAGTCTGGGGACTGTCCCCATAAACACTAGAGCGTTCCATGTCTGTTAGGTCCCCAGAATCCTTAGAGGTTGGCCAAGTGGGCAGGTGGGCCCTCTTTCGTTTAAGATGGAGCTATCCTAAATGTCAGCCTTGGGGTCTTGCAAGAACTCTGTTTACCTCGTAGAGGTCTCCTTCCATGTCTCATCCAATGAAAGTCCCATTTCTTGTGCATTGGAAAAGCTGCATACCTAGCTGCTGCTAACTCTTAGCACCGACAACGGTAGAAGTTTTAAAGTTTTAGGTTCTTTCAAAATTCACCTACTGTACTATTCTTAAAGTCTTACTATTGGCAAGTTGAAGAACCCTTCTGCTGAACCAAAAAAACCCAAACCTAAAGCAAGGGAAAAGGTTTATGTACAGAAAGTACATACAGTTTTGAGACAGTGAAATGGAAAATAGGAGGCAGAAAGTGAATGACAGCCACTAAAAGGTCATTTCCACTTTGAAGAACAGAATCCAGTTGTACCAGAGACTAAGAGCATAAAACATGTGTTATACACTGCCTGCTCTGTCCTCTTCTGTTTGTGCCAGAGTTTTCTTGTGCATCTGTCATTGCTGAAATGATTTGATTTTTGTTGGAGTGATATTTACAGAGGGAAAAAGAGGTCCAGCAGTTATGTAGCTTGAATCTTATCAGACGTACAAAGCAAACACTTACCAAAGTTTGCAGTAAAAATCATTAGGGTTCTGTTACTGTTTACAAGAGCATAGTGTAACCCATGCAAAACTGCATCGCTTTCAAGAGGACTTTCGCTATCGCATACACAGAAGCAGCTGAAATGCAATCCGTTTTCCAGCTGCCTTGTCCACTCAGGATCATTGCTTAGGTTCGCTGCGCTGTGTTGCTTGATGAATATCAGGAGGAAGAACCAAGAATCTCCTTTTCTTGGAATTTTAGTGGCGAGAATGGTCTTCCATTGACACTGAACACAAAGGTGAGGAAAGAGTTGGATTTTTATCAAAAACCTCCTTCAAAGCAAATCTGCCCCTTTTCTACTACAGCTGTGAGATCGTAACATGAAGTACAAGCAAGGGACCCCAGAAGAGCTACCACAAGACCAGCATTTGAACACTTTCCTTTCTTGAAAGAAACCTACTTTGCTATGGAAATATAAAAAAAAAAGGCAATTTTAACGAAAAGTACTTTAATGAATTGCAAATAGACTGTAAATGGCTAAAGAAAAAACTGATGGTGTGAACAAAGTACATAAAAATCCTGTGTGCATACACTGTTTATAAATCAAGCTCTCACCCACCATACTTGGAATAGACATCCAAAGGAACATATCAAATTACATAAAAGGTCAGTGAATGTAAAATACTGAACAGACTGTTATGGGATCATTTTTAATCTTTTTCATCACCTAAAAACTTGCAGGGAGGGGTAAATTATATTAAATGAATCGAAAAAGGTAATGAGAATTTTTGGATTATAATGCCAAAATCAGGAGACATTTTTTTCATTCTAAAGATCTGGCGCTTGCTGGAAATTCTGTCCAATTACTGAAGACATTTGGGAAAATTAATTTTCTGCTTAATTATTTTTAATGGACTACTGGCTTTTAATAAAAGCAACAAAGTTTGAAAGTATTTATAACATTATTAAAAAAGATAGAACTCCTCATTCGATTGTTGCAGAACTCCTTTGAGATGGTGTTAACACTGTTTTGCAGAGGGAAGCCAAGGTTGCGGTCACAGGGCCCACGTTATACCTGCATTCTGCTTACTCCAGATAATGGCTGAGGTAGGGAATTTTCAGACCAATGAAAAGATAATTGAAAGATATCCCATTCTGGCTTAGTATTTTCATTTTTAATTCTCTGAAGCCTCACCTCTAACTATGTTTAGATACAAAAAAGCATGGCTTGATTTCCAAGACTACCGAGTACTCAGTGAGTACTTCTTCCCATAGGAAGCAGAGGAGGTTGATGTGGGTAGCGGAGGCTTCCTCTTGCCCTCTGTTTTGCTCTTCCTCTTTATTTTCTGACTTGTCATCACTAAGAAGAAGCAATTCTTAGTTTGAGCTTAATTTCAGCCTGGTAAAATTCTAGAGAACCAGGAGGTTTGAAGTTTTTATGTGTTGGCTTTCAATTGATGTAAAGCATCTTGAAGATTACAGTTTGTTTTGTCTTGATGAGAAATTTACTCTCGGGCCTGCGGGGTAACGAACCCACACTGCCTCTGTTTTTGAAACCTCTGATGAACCTTTTTGGTATGTTTTATATTTTTGTAGGGGAGAAAATTAAAAATACCTCTTTCACCCTAATCCATACTATTTTTTTGTGAACTAGTCAGGGGCCACTTTTTCTTAGTTAGATGTGTCTAGATATGTCTTGACTATTCTGTCACTTTATGATGACTTGAATGAATAATGCTACAAAAATCATATAATCAAAAGTGTCCAGTTGCAGTCTGATGCATCAGCCCTGGGCTTGTAACAAGATGAGAGATGTTACTTACATAGTAGGAAATAGAAGTACTTAAAAAGGTAACCTGCTTCTGTTTGAAGTCTGGATAATCCAAGCCAGACTCACGATTCAGCATCGTCACTGTCTGATGTTGCATACCACAAAATCAAGACCTTAATCTAAGCTTTGTGATTTAGGTCAATTCTTTCACTGTATTTCTTCTTCTTTTTAGACATCTCTTTAATCTGACTGCTGTTTATCTTGAATTTTGTTATTTTAAAGATTAACTTGAAACTAGCTCAAAATGAAATTCTGGTTTGGTTCTGTGACCATGTAGCACCGCTAATTATAGCCTGGGTGAATTCCTCTCCAAAGCCTTCCTTCCCTCCACCTCCCCTTCTAGTGTCGGAGCATCTATGCAGATTGCCGTAACAAATTATCCCAGACAGTCCTACAGTAGCAGAGAGTTTAAAAAGAATGTTCAGGACAAGACCAACTTGCCAAGCAGTCCTTCGTGAATATGACCAGGAATGTTTTAATTTGGACTTCTCCTAAGAAATTAAATTACTTGTTTGTAAATATTTTTATTGAGGTGTGTATTATTTTTGTAGGTGCATTTTTATACAGATGCATATATACAGAGATATATTTGTCTGTATGTATGTCACATATTTTGCTCTTACTGCAACCAGCTTTTAATATTTTTTCTCTGGAAACATGCTGTGATAGCTTCAGTATTTCAAAGAGCATGCAATCCAAAATCTGTCAGTAGGAAATATTTCTTTAAGGAAGAAAATGTGTTTTTTGTTAACTTTCTCAATCTCTCATCCATTCAGCTCTGTGTTGAATATATGTGCTGTTGCAGGGCCTGGGGTGGGACTCCGGTGACTTCTGTTTATTTCACCATTTTGTAGTCAGTGGTTAACAAGAGCGATGTTGAAGCTGTAAAATTTGAATCTGCATGTGAGGCTCCTTTCCAAAACTAGCATTTTAAAAGTTACAATCCAGACTACCCATTTATACCCTTCCCTAATGAGTCACTATTCACCTTGCAAGGAAATAACATATATTGTCTTGTCATATTAGTTTTAAGTGATTTGGCATGCCCACAGGAATACATTTAGGGAGAAGAATCCATGCAATTTCTATAGCATCAAAGCATTGTTGGGGTTTCCAGGTGACTGAATTCAGATTTATTGCTGGTGAACTTGGTTCCCAGTGATCTATTTAATTCTAAATTAGCATCTCTATTGCGATGCTTAACTCTTAGAGTGTGCTTTCCAAACATACACTAATTTGGTCTCACACCATCTCTCAAACAGGAAGCCGGATAATGAGGTGTGGGATCTTTCCTTTTGCCTTTTAACTGTACCGTTATTAATGCCTGAACTATTCTGAAGCTATATAACAAAAGGAGACAAAGCACATCAGTTTATCCACGTTGAGGCCAGCCCCATCTGAGCCTTCTGGAATTCAGCTGTTGACTTCTCTCTATTGACAACCCCAACTTCCACAAAATCCATCCGTCTGCCACGGTCACTAATAAACTACAATACGCTTCTCTCATTCTTCTCCCCAACTCTTCGTTGTTACTTTTCCTTGAACCAAGTTTTTATAGATTTTATAAAGCCCCTGCTAGTCTTCATCTTCTACAGCTTAACAAATAGTTTCTAATGTGAACTTATATCTATGCTTTGCTGAAGTGCAGATACATGAAATATATACACATTTTATCTGTCTGAGACAGCGGTTTGCAGACCATCTCCACCTGACTCTCAGAAATATTCTATGCGTCTTGTATGGTGTGTCTGATGCATGATGAAGAAATGTTTGTAGTGTTATCAGATAAAAATTTGATCATTAGGGACAAATGTTGAACTGTGAGAGGTGTTAAAGATGGGTAGTTGCTTCCAGTTCAAATAGTTTTGGAACAACTTGATTTTAAAATATCAGTTATCTTAATAAAAAATGTATCTTTTTGGTATATCCCAATCCCTTTAGTAAATTCACAGTATAATTTTTCCGTGTCCTCTTTATCTTCCTTCATGTTTAAAACTTTGAATACCATTACGGCATGGATCTCCATTTTCCTCCCTCTGACTTCTTATAAGAGCAGTAAGTACTATAAAATATTCTATGCCATTCTAACTAATCACCCCTCTGGCATTCTGAGCAAATGCAGGTTAATGGTGAATCTTTTAATATTTCTATTAATTAAGTATATTATCCTAATAACTCTATTGTCAATTTTTCATTGCTAGGTAATGACTAGAGCTGGGTTAGCTATTCATAACTACTAATGTATTTAAAGGAAAGTAGGGGGTTTTTGTTTGTTTGTGAATTGCCTGCTGGCAAAGTCTGATTTTTACAAACATATTTGTTATTTGAAATTAATTTAGGGATGTTCTGTGCAGACATAATTGAGCAGAGGCACATTCATCATGCGGTGTCGCTTCTTTCTGGTTTGGACAGGGACACTTAACACAGGTTAGAGAAAAATGGCTGTTGCGGGTCTGGTTATAAGAATTAATATTTGAGGTAGAGTTTGCAGCCTGATCATTTTATTAAATATGATGTGTATATATGGAAATGGGTACATAGTTGGTGTATTGGTATTTTAGATAGTCACTAAGACCTGTGCATTTGCTTAAATCTGGAACATGAAGTTAAGAGGAGGATCTCTGGGAAGACTTTAGATTTAAACACTACAGGGGGGAGGAAGGAGATGGAGCAATTGAATCAGTGACTGTAATTCTGATTCCAATAAAGTTTCCCAAATGGATTTGAAAGAAAGGACTCCTGCTACAATTGTACATGTGTTACGGTGCCACCCACCATAATGAGGTGGAAACAGAAATGCAGCCAATTCAACAGGACTTTCAGTTTGATGAGCCCATAGAAAGATCTGAACATAAGGATTGTTTCACAGAATCTGAGCAGCAATGAAGCTGAAAATATTGATTCATAAATTTCCTAGGAAGATGAGAAAAACTATGCAATCGTTCCTGAAAAGTTGATGAACACTTCCATCCAAAAATACAATACACTAATAGGTGTGTTTGTACAAAAAGACAGAGACACACAGAAAGCAGCTCCATAGGAATACGCAGAGGAAAATGTCCTTAAGGAAACACTAGCATGAGAATTTTAAAGGAGGAATTCTAGGAAAAATCATGACACTTGGTTTGACTTTGAAAAAGACAGTGCATCTGTCAGCACACTCCAGGCAAGCGAAGAGTTACCCCAAGAGTGTGCTGAAAGAGTGATGTAAGGAGATCTGCAGCAATTCCCACGTGCAAAAGGAAGGCTGTTAAAAGTGCCTTTTCCTGAAATTTAATTTCTTGGTCAGAAACGTAACAGGTAGATGAGGCAAAGCAGAAGTTAGGAGGCTGGCTGAAGCCTGAGGCAGTTGTGGTGCAAGCTGAGGATGCAGATGCTGTTGTTACTGCAGTGCTTAGATGCCCCAATTGTGACTGTGGAAGCTCAGCTCAAACAGCTGGGCTGTCCCTCAGTCTGCAGCTTGTCACTGGAGCGGTGAGACCACAACAGTTCACCTGCACATCAGTTGGCCTGAAAACCTGGGGTGAAACCTGCCCATCCCAGATGCTTTAGACTCACTGGACGTGTCAGTCATTTTCCTCACACGCAAGAATCTGTTTTCCGGGCTGCCCACGGGGCCTGTTGGAGCTGTGGCTGCTGGAAAGCCCAAACAAAGGGTAAGAGAAGTGGTAGGGCTGCGGGTGAAGTGTAAAGGCAAGAGAAGAGGTAAGAATCACAGTACTTTCACATTTAAAATTGCTTCAAATATAGAAGTGGCTGTGATTTATAAACTTGAAGAAGGTTAGCCTTAATCTCTAGCTAGACATTTTCATTGCCTGAGCAAACTTTGAGCTCATACTAGCTACAGAGGCAGGAATTTGGTATTAATAGAGACACTTGAGGCAGTTTTCTTAACTTAACCACCCACGGTGTCATGGGGCTTTTGCAATGAAGAGGTCTGCCTAACAGAAATGACTTAGATGCTTAGGACAGCTCAGGTCCTAAGGGACCATCTGTGCTGACACTTTAGCTGCTTCCCAAACTAAAGGAAGAGTGCAGAAGAAAACTATAATAAACCAGAAAAGGATAACAGAAAATGTGAATAAAGAAGAGTTGTGTACTCCACAGCATTTGCTGAAAGAAAGCACAGATACTGCAGACTTCCACGGAGAATCTTCCTAAGCAGCCCAGGTGCTGTGTGAAGCTCCCAGAGCCCGTAGGCCGACAGAGACACAAATAAACAAGTATTTTGACTTTGCTTCACATAGCTTTACAGGCATGCCCACAACAGGTTTTGTATTTTTATAAACGTGTTGTGCATCTAGGCTTTGAGTGGATTTTCCCCCAAAACTGTGTGCAGAAAATCTTTTCATAACTGCAACTTCCTTGGAGATCCAAGTAATGTAAATGACTTTAAAAAAGCCAATTAAATATATGATTGAATGTCAGCCTTTCTGATTGCAGCCTTCATTAAGAAACTGAAAATGTGAGGTATTTTTTTACCTAATATTGAACACAGTTAATTAAAAAGGTAAAGATTACATTTTGCTTCAGTTAATTTGAAATGAAGAACCTCCATTTAAACAATAAATTTCAGATTTTACTTATAGCAATTAATAGACCAAATTGTGTACTTAAGGTTTTATTATATTGATTCTAAAATAATTAGATTAGCAAACACATTGCAAATATATTATCTAAAACAAATAACATTATCACCGCTCTTTTTCTTATATAGCACAGCAATAAAACATGTAACAGTATAATCTAAAGCAATCTCATAAAATTAATAGTCGTACAGCATATATTACATTCTTGCACTAAAGGACAAAAGCCGGCCCGATGATCATGTGGACAGTTTTATACTGTGGCACTTGTGAAATGTTTTGGTGTAGAATTTGTAAAAGTTAAGACGCGTCTTTTATGTTTAGCAAGTAATTTTAGTCACGTGTGGGTTTACAGGAGTATTTCCAAGCAGCCCTGTTACTAAGCTGCGTATGTAACTTCATTTTAACTCTGCGTCTCTGGGTCCTTCTCCCACCAAACTTTCACATTCTTCCTCACAAAGCAAATTGTAAAGAGTGTTACTGAGACATCAGTTTTAAAAGCCTTAAGGCTGTTTGAGAGGCCTTTTAAAAAGCATGACATTCAACCAAAGTTCATTGAAGAAAGTTTTAATGAATAAACTTGGTAAATTAGAAAGCACCGCAGCAGAGTGATTAACTCTCATTTGTGCATTAGTGTTAAAATTAATTAAAATGTTTAAGCCGTAGGAGGCAGGTTACCTCCTCAAGACCCGGCTTTGCCCTCGAAGTCAGTCTGGATCCAGCAGCGATTCATCTTGCAGAAGATGAGAGGAGGGGTAAAAGAAAAGAACAGCCAGGACAAATGTGTTTTCAATGGTGCTTAGCTGCAGGAAGGCCACGGAGACCTCGGTGCGGTGTTACTGGAGTGTGACATAATAATACAGTAGGTACGTTGGAGGGGATACGCTTTGGAAAGAAGGCGCCGCTCCTCTCACACGGATTTCATTTTGCCTTGACGTGATAGAGCTAATTTTGCGACTGGGTCGTGGTGTGGTCTAAAACAGACCGCTGGAAATCGGCTCCTTTTTTCTGATTTGACTAAACTGCTCCTGGTGAATGTAACTTTCTTTACTGAGTACCGTGAAGTATGTGATACAGTGATATCATTTTATACACATAGCTGTTGCCACCTGTACTAACAATCTTTTGCTCCGTCAATTAATTCCATGAAACGTTAGCTAAAGTATCTGCGACACTAAGGAATAAGGATTATTTTAGTGCTTTAATGGCAATACATATTACCAACTGATTTTATAAGGAATTATAATGTTAAATTCCTATAAACTTATTTTCTTTTAAAAATCGCTTTAGATTAGTTTCTTTCAAGAACGAGGAGCCTGTATTTCTTCCCATCCAGACCCGTTATGGTGTGGTTGTTTAACAAATCTGTGCTGGTTTGGGATTATAAATGACAGCCTATTTTGTAAAGGGAAAAGTCGTCTTTGACAGCAGAACAATATCATACAAGTAACAAATGGAAAATTGTGCCATGCAGCTGAAGAGTTGTTTTCACGTGTTCACCAAGGGCCAGATATTAATTTTACATTGGTCAGAATTAAGGATTTTGGAGAAATTCATCTGAAAGTGAAAGTATGAAAAATTTCTACTCAATGAAAATTACCATTATTCGCTGTAGATTTATATTCATAACTTTAAAACCTGGCAGTCTTTCCTATTTTTTTTCTCTATAGATTTCTTGTCAACAAGGGTGTCAGAGGTCAATGTCAGAATGCCCCTCTGGCACCCATTAACTATAACCAGAAAACTTGTTCGCTATTGATCTACAATGTCTAAATATCTATTATGTTGGATATAAAAGGTGGTTTCACGTCTTTCTAAAACAGATAATTCATAAAGGCCAAAGGGTCAGGTCTAGTGATATATTGTTGTTTCACTGTATCAGTGACTACAAGTGCGGAAGGGGAACAGGCCAGGCTAAGTGTCATTGCACTCTTGCGGGAGACGGTGGTGTGTCTCTGTGCATGCTGCCTCCCGTTCCCTGCCACAGCCCCTTCGTGCTCTTTAATGCTGTTTAATGCTGTTTGCCTGTGGGTTTGCTCGGTGTTTTACTCTCCTCTGTGCTGAAAGGAAGGTGCCTGAACGAATCGTGTTTAAAGTTGGTGTTCGTATTGTTGTAGCCAGAGCTCAGGTGAATGGGAAATCGAAATGATTTAGAGTCAAGTCAGTCGCAATGCTGAAAGCTCTTCCTTCGACAATTAAAAGGGCTGCGGTCCAGCTTGCTCTCAGCAGAGCACTTTACACCATGACTGTCGTGCAGCCAGGGCTCCGTGTGTGGTGCAATTTGATTATTACAAGAATTGTGCACCAAAGGGCAGAGCCCCCGTGGGTATAAGTTGTCACAGCTCCGTTGACTTCAGTAGAGCGATGACACTTGATGTACACAGAGGATCTGCCCCAGCATACTTGTCAGGCTGCGGCCACAGTTCCAAAATCATGTGTTTTCTGAACAGACACTTGTGTAATATCATATGAATGATTTTGTTTGCTCATATCAACCCATCAAATTTATTGAGGCTCTTTTAATCTCCTCATTATTTAACTATTGAGATGCCTCTGCTCTGCTTAAATGCAGAGCAGAAACAACTGTGGGTTTCTTTGTGCTGCTATTCCTATAGCAGAGCACAGAAGCACTGTGCGGATGGAGGACTCGATCCAGGGCTTCGTTCTCCCCCTAGTCCTGTGAATCCAACCTTTGAGACTAGGTGGCATTTCCCAGGAGGCACCTATTACTTTTGCAGGATGAGACCCGTAACAAGCAAACCCTCTTTGAAAGGTAGCTGATACTATGCTCTTTAATGGAGCTTATGGCCTTCTAGCAAGCCCCCAAACCGGTTCATATTCTTCCAGGCTACATTTTTGAAGAAAGTAAATTGAGATGAATCATGCTAAGATGAGATAGTTAAAATGTCAGGCTCCATAAGTTTCAATGCATCCTTATAGCTCTGAACACTAAAATGCAACTGAACATTGGAATAAGGGAAACAAAAGAGAATCAGATAACTAGTTCTCATAGAGGGGAAAAAAGTAATTTCCGTCTGCACTGCTACACCACGGAAATCCACATAGTACAGTTTTAGAGCTGTACCTTAAAAAAAACAATTGCAGTTTCTTTTTATCACTGGTCTTGGTTACACATCACTGCCTACTCTATGGCAGTCCAGAATTGCAGAGTTTCTGAGGCAAACAATACACCACCAGCTTTATTTCTGTTTACAAATGTTACCTGGGGGAAATGTGCCTGTACCTGTTGGATAAATTACAAATCATCAGCACTAAATATGACCCACAACAGTAACACAGAGGGGAAAAGGGACCGCTGTCTGTACATATTTGGTATTAGAGGAGGAAACTGCCTGCTCAGGATACTACTGTTTTAATCAGTTAATGAAATTATACTGCTGTAATGTTTAAATTAGAGCTGTCTGTGTGGTGTCCTCAAGCATTTCCTTGACAGCAGACATTTCTTTGTTTATGCTTATCATAATATTTACAAATAGTTGAATTTACTATTATTATTCTGTTAGTGTGGAACCCAAGTCACATTACAGTAAGACGTGGGCAGATTTGTATCCAAGTGGTTTTCACCTGGCAAAGGCAGAGTATACAGAGAAGCATTGTGACGAGTAACAGATGAACTGCCTCTTAGTCCAGGCCTCAGAGGTGATGTGCAGCTAAGCTGACTGAAGGAAACCTTTGATAAGGACCAAGAACAAGGTTTGCATTCTGATTTCTAAATCGGTAGCAAGCCACTGCCTAAATCGCTCTGCTACCACGTCCCTTTTCCAAATGTTGGCTAGGACAGTTTTTCCTGCCATGGCCGATGAAGTTAAGATCGATTACATGGACCTCGTACAATGCATCTAAACAAATCAGTCTTGGGTACCTGATCACCATGTGGTTGACCTTGACCTGGTCACAAGACCATTAAAGCCTGTTGCAGGGCTCGGGCCCAGGTCTGTTGTAACTAGATCACAGCCCTGAACCGGGCATGCCGAGGCTTTAGGTTTAGCTGCGAGGATAAAGCCAGACACCAAATAGGGTCAGGAGAAACAACTGTTTTGTAACTGGATCCTCTCATGCCTCTCTGGCTGCAACACAGATGGGCCAGAATGAAGGCTATCACTCCTAGTTTATAGCCATTAGCAATCATGATCTCCCTAATATGAAACAGAAATAATGGTATTATTAATAACAATATCAAACTGACACATTATTAGCCTCTACAGATGGCTCTATTCCTCCTAATAATTTTTATTTTTATTTAATGTTTGGAGATGCTGTAAAAAGTGACTGGTGCTTCAAAATGTGACCTCTGTGGGGTTTAAAACCTACTGAATCAGATGAGATATTAAAGCATTCAGTGTAATGTATGACTTAAAGCTATGTTTTTAAAACTTTAATAGGAAATGTCTGATGCTTTAGATTACTATTTCTTGAAGTATAGTAGGCTGAAGAATTTGCTTCGGAGGGTCTCTTTATGTCCAAGAAGAGCTACGGTGAGAATACACAGTATGTTCTTCCTTCACCATGCCTCTAAATAGATGTGAAGGAATTAGTGTGTATTAATAATACATCATGTTTCTACTTTGTTTTATACTATTGTACATATGTTCTTATACCACAATCAACACCACCATATTTAAATATCTCCAAGCAGTTCATTAAAGAAGGTGATTAACATCTGTCATGTGTTTTTTCCCCTCCTCCCGTCTCTGAGGAGAGGAGGATGTTCAGTGGCAGACCTGATTTTAGTCGGGATTTATCGCTTGTATGGGAGGCTTTTTTATTTTGCTGAGATTTTATTGTATTACGCAAAACTACCTATTGGGATAAATGTTTGCAAAGGCAACTCCAAAAAAGTCTGCCTTGCAGCTGAAGTGAAAGGCGGTGAGATTTAACTTGAGTGAACCTGTTCAGAGACTCGGGCTGGTGTGTGGTGGGAATCCTGCCACATCCTCAGGTGCCTGCTGGGACACCTCCCATGGGAGTGCGAGTGAAGCTTTTGGCTGTGGCTTATGCCTTCGTACTTCAGACCCCCTTAGACACCCCAGAAACCTTTTGAAGATAAAGACCAAACAGAATCTGCTTTTCACATGCATAATAGAGGCTGGGTCTCAGGAAAGCTGGAAAGTAGTGGCTGGAAAGCTGCCTGGCAGAAAAGGGTCTGGGGGTCCTGGTGGGCAGTCGGCTGAACACGAGCCAGCGTGTGCCCAGGTGGCCAAGAAGGCCAATGGCATCTTGGCCTGTATCAAGAACAGCGTGACCAGCAGGAGCAGGGCAGTGATGGTGCCCCTGTACTCAGCACTGGTGAGGCCGCAGCTCGAGTGCTGGGTTCAGTTTTGGGCACCGCGGTATCGGAGAGACATTGAGGGGCTGGGGCGTGTCCAGAGAAGGGCAACGGAGCTGGTGAGGGGTCTGGAGAACAAGTCTCATGAGGAGCGGCTGAGGGAGTTGGGATTGTTCAGCCTGGAGAAGAGAAGGTTGAGGGGAGACCTTCTCACTCTCTACAACTCCCTGAAAGGAGGTTATAGCCAGGTGGGGTCAATCTCTTCTCCCAAGGAACAAGTGACAGGACAAGAGGAAATGGCCTCAAGTTGTGCCAGGGGAGGTTTAGGTTGGATATGAGGAAAAACTTCTTTCCTGAAAGGGTTCTCAGGCATTGGAAGAGGCTGCCCAGGGAGGGGGTGGAATCGCTGTCCCTGGAGGTATTTAAAAGCCGGGCAGACGTGGTGCTGAGGGACATGGGTTAGGGGGGGTTTTGGCATAGGTTTATGGTTGGACTCGATGATCTTGAAGGTCTCTTCCAACCCAAGTGATTCTATAATTCTATGATTCTAAAGCTGTGTGGCCTTCAACTTCTCTTAAGCTGCTGATAGGCTGGCCTTGTAGGGCGTTGCTGTGCACCCAAGGAAACTGCTGTAGTTAAAAGCTTCAAGATGCCTTTCCCCGCTGCCCACAAGCACCACCTCAGTGTAGCTCCGTCGGCAAGCTTCAGCTTGCTTCCCCTGCCTGCTCCTCCATGAGCGGATCTCAGCTGGACACAGGGGCGGGGGGCACTGGGACACCCACTCTGCTGAAAGAGAGCAGACGCTTCACTTGAATCTTGCTGGTCATTGAGTCCCTGTTGTCGGACTAAGCCGCTCTGTGGTTGAATACGAGTGTGACTAAAACATGGGGAGAAACTGGTCCTTTGGGCAGCCCTGAAGTAAAAACCCTCGGTGGAATGAAACATTTCCTTGCTGCTCCTCATTGTGTATTTCCCTGCAGGAGGGATTCAACTAAATCCCTTTGCCATGCGCCTGGATTTCTGACACTCTTTCAGTGAGACAGTAGCATCTGAGGACCAGTGGTAACTAGTACTGCTTATTAGGTAGGATCCAGCAGGATAAGAGTGCATATCCCTCCTCATCTACTGATGAGGAGGTAAAAACAGTCCCTGTGGTAGCAACACTGTGCCCTGAGAGCTTGCGGGGTGCCCGGTTATTGTCATCAGCCGTGCGAGGCGATGTTAGGCCTTTGGTAACTTTTCTGTGAGCTTTCTAGTATGTGAAGATCTGATACAGACTGACATTTTCATGGCTATTTTGACCTGGAAATCAAAAATGAAATTACTTGCAGCATTTTGCCTCGTAGGATCTCCAAGGCTGGAATGATGGGGGTCTCCACCATTATAGTCTTTATGCAGCATCAACTTTATTGAGTTCAGTTGTCCTAATTTTTGCTTGCAGTTTTGCTTACTCATGGTAGCTGTCCAGAAAAAGCACAGAGATTTGTCCAAATTTCTACGTCATCTCTGCAAGCTTTTGTGCTAACTATAAAACCACTGGTAGCTCTTAGTCGTAAATTTACCTCTGTCATAATATTTACTAATGCACCTGGCTCACATTAATTGTATTCTGTTTGCCTTTCCAAAGAGAATTTGATGGCTTCTCATTGACAGTGTGGTTTCCTACCAGCTGGCTTCCACAGATAAGCCAGTTGTTACTGTCTTTGTTGAATTTGCTTTACCAGCCTCCATCAAGGGAAGGAATTTTGTAGCCATTTCTGTTTCACACTGAGGGGAGATGGGGAAGTCTGACTCTTTCCTTGACTTCCCCAGTGAACAAATCCTTGGACTGTGAAGAAGGTTTTCTGTACCTCCAAAAAATCTGTATGTAGGAGGGCACAGAGGAGAATGAGAAAATAAAGGGCAGGGAGAAGGTCTGGGTGTGCATACGGAGGCCCGTGAACACACACACACACACAAACACACGCACTCTTACAAAGATCCCAGTGGGGAACCCACACTAAAGGTTAATGCAGCCCCAGGCTGTAATTAGCCTTTTGCACAGAGTCTCCTTGTTGTGGAATCTCTATTTATGAGGGTTTTCAGGGGCAATGAACCACCAGTCCCCTCCCCCAGTGTCCCCAGTAAAGCCCACTGGCAGGAAGCTGGAGAGGATGCTGGGGTTTGGGAGGAATGCTGAGGAGCAGGGCTTCCCCTCCAATGGCGCTGGGGCTCTGGCAGGTCCCTTAGAGATCTCAGAGATTCTCAAAGACAGAGAGAAGAAAAATGCATTGCCCCACCACATGTGGGTTTTTTTCACAGAGTAAGGGCTAATCTGCCACCCTGATTTAGAAATTCATTGTCAGATCAGTTGGTGACAGCAAATTTGCCTGTTAATCACAGGTATCTGTCACCAGAGAGAGAATTTTCACTGTCCTGTTTTAGTTCACACAGGAAAGGTTCCCCTTCATTGAAGTCCAAGAAATTAAAGGAATTGGAGAGCACGGTAAATATTAACGTTCTTACAAGCTCAATTTCATGCTGCTTATCCAAGTTCATCTTACAAAAATGTGCTGTCTTGCTTTTTGGTGGTAGCCGGTTGTTGCAAGGCACAGTGAGGATATATTGCAGTGATCAACTCTTCGGTGGCTGGTGGAGTCACTTCCTAAGGGTCATCCCTTCAGTAACTAGTGCACAAAATTACCTCTAGATATTTTGTTATGATCTGGGTTTGCAAATCTTGCATGTGTTGAAGTCAATAACACTATTGAATTTTACCAAATGAGTGCCATTTATTTTTAAAATTCAAAGAAAATACCTCCTCTACTGACTATGACCGGTTCAGGCATCTGCGTAACACCAACTAGCACCTCTAATAGATCCCTGCAACAGCACAGAGAGGCCAGTATTTAGGAAAAAAGAATAAATCATGTAATATAACAATGCAAAAAGTAGAAGGGCAGCAAACTTCATTTGCTTTGGTTTAGTAATCTCATGCAGATGCTCTAAGCTCAAAGGGTTTTCTTGGTGCATGGAGGCAGACGGGGGAATATACCGCACCACGGCGTAGTTCAGGGTTCTCTTCTATTAGTGCTAAGTGGAATGACATTGGGCTGATAAACTGTGATAACGTTTTCAAAAGGCAAATCCCACAATATATTGAAACCTCCTGGGACTGCGTGTAGGTGTTGTCAGCTCCACTGCAGGCACAAACGCGAACTCCCACCGCTGGGATATGTAACAATTTGTAATGCAACAATTAACAGAAATATTGACATAAGTATGTACTCAGCAGGGAGCTGGTATCTCATAGACTCACTAGAGTGACTGTAATGCAACATATACAGTACCACATCAATTCTTAATGTGGGCTACTCTCCTATATAAATTACAATGAAAGCATGCACGTACGTATATGTGTAGAAGGCTACATGTACGGTGTGACATAAAAAATAAAACTTCCCTTTCAGATCAGGTGCTTGTACTTGGTTGTGGGGAAAGTATGTTATAAAAATGCATATTTTTTAACACGAAATACCCGTCAAATTGTATTATCGTCATTGCCAATTTCACAACTGGCAAACCGTGTTAAACATAAATCTGCAAAATTATAATTAGGAAAACATTTTGCAAACCGTTCTCCTGGGGATTTTGAGGTTAGTGGCATTATAAATGCTGTGGGTTTTATAGTGTGTGTGATTTCCACTCCCCCCTAAAGCCCACCCGCACATCCACACATCCACACACGCAGTTACCCCTTGCTTTCATCTTGTCCTCCGGCTCCACTAAAGTAAATAAGATATCCGCTCACATAATGGAAACTCCACTAGCACTCGCTTAGTGCCTTTTCATGCCAATTAAACACATTTTATACAGTCATAGTAGATGCTCCAGTGCCTGCGTACTAGACTCCAATAGAGCTCAACCAAACAACAGCACAGCAAATATGATGTGGAATACTTCATGCAAGTTTCCCTTCTGTCTTTGTTTTTAACCGCTCACAAATTACTCCGATGGAAAACATTCATTCTGAAAGAGAAGTGTGTTTAAATATGTAAGTGGAATTAACCAACTTATTTGTAGCTGATTACTTTGATAATAAAGATCTCACTCTGCTTAATTTAAATTAATACCTCCTGCCTTAATGAAAACCCAGCTAACACCATAAAGAAATGTTGACAGATACACTTAATGCATAAACATACATTTATTTACCTGTGATAAGACATTTTAGTTTGATCTTGTGCTCAGCCTTGGTTATTATTCTCTGCAAAGAGGGTATTTGCATCTTAGTTTTTATACTAGGATTTTTTTTTCTTTTTCTTTTGGCGAATTTTGAACGCTTTCATAGGGGAAATCTTCTTTTCCCCCACGATCTGCACACTGGGGTTGTTATATCATGGGATTTTATTCAAATATCTTGTTCCTACCAGGTGATAAATTTGAATTTACGATGGAGCCAAAACGCAACAGGATCAAACGGGGAGCCTTGTAAAGCTGACGCTGGGTTATCGATTAAGCGCCGGGTTTGCAGCGCGCAAACACAAAAAGGCCACAGTCCCTTGGAGTTTGCAGTCCTGGCTCTTAGGGCAGGCGAGCGCTCGGCCCAGCCCGGCTGGGAGCGCCAGCGACTCCGTGTCTGGGGACCCCACTGAGTTGTGAAATGAGCCTGGCTCCAACACCTGCTCAGCCCCATTAGAGCCCCCCGGGCTCACCAAAGCTTGCGTCTCCCTCTTCCTAAAGAGGTGACATATATCCTGCCTTAAAGACAAGACCACTATTACAAATCCCGGAATATAAATTACACTTTCATCTTTCTTTGGTTTTTCTTTCTTTTGCTTC
>VZSF01009656.1:127364-172364 GCA_013398295.1 Chionis minor
TGCAATTTCTCAGATGTCTGTTGGCATCACATCCAGGTAGGGGATAGCATAAAGTGACATTTACTATTTCGGTCTTAAAGTGAGTGTGGATATTGTTGCTAATAATCATCCTCTTGTAAATTATAAATGTCAAGGACACCCAAAAGCAGGTGTTCACTGTAGCTTCTTTTTTAGAAAGAAAGTCTTTCTTTGCAGCCATTGCCAGGCCTGGGTTGGTCCTTTTGGCATACAGCACAGCATTATCCTTTAAAATGTTTGACCCCTGCCTTCCTCAGTACAAATTAATAAAAAGGGGATTTTTTGCTAAGGGATGGCACCACTTAAAATCCGTATGACCTACAATTGCTGTGCTTTAGGTTGCTGTTGGTAATATCAGTTCTTGAAAATAAGAGTAAAAGGGGCTGACGTGGGCCAGTCCTGAAAGCAGAGAATGTCCCAAGTGTTACCAGGAGTGGTACTACGGAGCTGGCAAGAAGTTTCTATTGCTATTATTAAACCAGAAGCACTGCAGAGTGCTGGGGTGCAGCAGATAAATGAGGCAGAGAGCCATGTGCTTTGCTGCAGTACAGGAGTGGTGACATATCCGAGAGGGAGTTGCCATGGCTCCAATTCTGCCTGAACGGGGGACTCAGAAAGGTGCTTCCCACCAGCTCAGCAGCGCTGCAGCCGCTCTGCCTTTGCCCCCAGTGCATCCCCACTACGGAGCAGAAATGCTCAGAGGACAGCATCAAGTAAATTCCAGCCAAGAAAAGCAGGATGGAGACCATAAGTGGTTATAGTAGAAAGGTCCTACTTTACCTGAATGTCCCACTCAGTGTTGTGTCCCCCTCCCCATCAGCTCAGCTGCTAAATGGCTGTTCCGGTGCTGCTTCGCAGCTGCTGTCGTACAGCACAGCAGAGGCTGCATTACATGAGCCGATGAGATATAGCTAATTTATTAGAGTGAGTCGAAATCAGGACTTAAGTTGCCTTTTGAAACCTTAACGATATCAGTAAGTGCTTTATAACTGTTGCCTTTTCAAAGTTAAATAATTGGGAATGTTTATGGAAAAGATAAGAAGTATAAATGGCTCTTTGAATGGGTGGTATTCTCTAATCTGGAGAGCAGCAAAATGAAAAAGTGTGGAAGAATAGACCAGGGAATATAAACTGTAGCTAATCCACAGTCCTGCTTCTGATGTTGCTTAAACTACTGATTAGTGGGTTTTCTTCAGTGAAACCATCGTACAGTCAAGAGTACAGCCCTTGAAGTCTAAAAGATGACTAAAGATTTAAGTGCCAATTCAGCAAATTATTTAAGTCTAAGCTCATGCTTAAATTTGTCCTTCTTCCAGAATGCACTGTTAAAATTTCTCATTTAATGTGAGAGAAGGGCATATTTAATCTCATTAAATTTAAAGAAAATTTTATCACTAGTGCCGTAAATAAGGTTGGATTCAGGGTGACGAATGTGGGCTGGGTGAAGCATGAGAACACTGCCAGGAAGGAGGATACGTCTGTAGTCAAAGCTGCATATTTTCTGAAGGTCTTTTCAGGGAAATACCCCGTATCATTTCTACTGTAAAATCTGGCTTTTCTGTCTTGTATGGCAATAGTTGTTTGGACCTTCAGTTTAGCATGAGCCTAATGAATCCCCTGTACTTTTCTACACCCCCCCCCCCCCCCCCCAAGTTACTCTAATTAATGGCTATTGATTTAAGTGCTCTATATTCTATACAAGATAAGGATAGCAAAATAATAATCACTACTTGCTTTCTCTGTTAAATCTGAAAAAATATTTGTACCTAGGACGGCTATTAAATGCATCGATCAGGACTTTATTTAACAAGAGAAAGTGCCAGTCTTTGAGTCCCTGTCCAAAATGCAAAGGCCCACAGGGAGGATCAGGAGACACATGGTGTCAGATTTGACTTCTTTCCAACTTGGTGTAACTAGAGAATTTTGCTCCCTCTTTCTGCCCCAAACCCTTCCCCAGCCTCCTCTCTGAGCACTGAGAGTGTGCGGTGGGTTGTACATGACACGCCTGAAGAGGAAAACCTTTATGCCATGAAAATCAGTTCTTCAGACCTTTCTCCCATACTGGATAAGATGAAAAGCAAAGAAAACATACAGGGCAAGAATTATCAAGCTCACTTCTAATGGTGGACTGTATTTCGAGTTGCTTACATTGAACTTTTAATGAACTCATTTTTGCAGTGTGCTGGCAGAACTGCTCTTGCTGGAAGGAGCTGGTCACAACTCAGTTGTAGAGGGAAGACACTATTCGCACTGGTGGTGGGTCAATGTCAGATGGATAAGACAGCATCTCATTTCTTCTCAGAATTTCTACCTGTGGCAGCGACTCTTTATTATTCCCTTGGGAAAGGAACATTTGCATAGCTGTCTCAGGTGGCGTCCCACAGGTTTACTGAACAGGCCATCCTGGAAAGATAGGCTATAGCCAAATATTTAGAATTAAAGAAGAATTAAAGGATGAGGTGGGCTAGTTGGCACGCTGCAGTTCCAAGGAGGCCAGGCTGATATTGCTGAGGAACCACACAGCTCATCCTCTTACTTCAGGAGGCAGGTGATGGTGCTCACCATACGGGTGTCGGGTGGGAGATATTTAGCCCTTTTGCTCTTCAGGGTAAACCCAACCGTGTGAATAACGGAAGAAATTATCCCAGTCACATTTTTTTGCATAAAGGATTGCTTTAATAGGTAGTCACTGAAAAACAAACAGTATAGTGCACTTAATGAAAAACTGTCAACATTATAAATGTTTACTGAAAATGTGGTATTTTCCAATGCCTTTTGAAGTAATAACCATGAGTCACTGTCAGTCTCTCTTTCTCTATTACCGGGAAGTTTCATTAAAAGTCAGCCCAAGGAAATAAGGTATGTGTTTCGTTAAACGCTTCCAGACCAGAAATCTTCCAAGCAGGATTAGCAACTGCAGCGCTTCCAGCCTTCCTGATTTTGTCTTGGTCATGCAACATTTAGTGTGTTTTTGAAAACCTTAGCATCTGAAGTCAAGCGGATGCTTGGAAATCTGAATTTTTGGAAAGTATGCTTTTGTGCTGCTAGAACTGCCGTATTTTTAAGCCGTTATTTTTAAGAGTTTCATGTATGAGAGCTTGGTGGGCCTGGCATAATAGGGATATGAAGATGGATTATGGAGAGACCCGGAGTACTCATTAGGGTAAAGAGAGGGAGGCCAGACTGCTTGCTGAACTGAATGACTGATTGTGCTATCTTACGCCTTCCTTTCAGAAGACAGCGTACTGCATTTTGTGTTTTAATTTTAAAGATAATTACTTTAATTTAATTCAGTACTTTTTAGGAAGGTAACAGAGATGAGAACATTTGTTATGGGCCTATCATCTCACATGTTTGAATTTGTTCCCGGTTAGTGAGGAGTGCTGGAAAATAGGCTCTCTGGGGTGGCTTGTACAGGCCTTGTGGCCTTCCCTGTGTAATGGGATCTGCATCATCAAAAAACCCATCACTTCTCAGCATATACTATTTTAGAGACTTCTTCCCAGTCATATGAGTAGGGAGGTTTAGAGCTGAACATTCGTGGAGTCCTTGGTCCTTTCATGTTGGCTTGTTGACAAAGTAGTGTGAGGCTGCACCTATATTGCCATTAAATTTTGGATCAGGAAAGCATTTTTGGAGCTTCTTTCACCTATGGCCCTTTGGTTTGCATTGCAGAGAGGTCTCGGGCTTTGCAGCTGGACTCCTCCTGGATGAAAGCCCAGCTGAAAGCTGCGCTCCGGGAACGCGCTGGCTGCTGCGGGGCCAGAGCGAGCCCCCAAGAGCCCCACTTGAAATATGGGTGCAAGTGCTGCACTCCAGGTCTGCTCCTTTGGGGTCATGGTGTGGTAGTGCAGACATAGTCTACTGCTGCTCCTAAATCCATGTCAGACACCTGATTTTCAAAGGATCCCAACTATCGCACCTTTGAAAATCAGGCTGCTAATCTCAGTCAAATTTTATGAATTGGCACCGTATTAACAAAACTGCTTCCGCTCTCCCTGTATCTCCTTGTTCATAAACATTTACTTCACTTTTGTAACCAAGCAGGCATAGAAAAATCCTGGTGGAGCAGATCAGCCTTTTAATAGCGTCTAGATGTCGGCCACAGTGGCTTGTCCAGCATGGGAAGATGCACTTAAAGCAGGAGCTTTAAGGGCAACCCCAAAACAGCTGTTAGCTTGAGCAGTGGTCGCAGTCAGAATAATAATGAATGTAAAAATCCTGGGTTGCTCACTTGAACTGACCACGTCGCTCTTGTAATGTATTTGTATAACATGAGCTGTGATTAATGAACTGCTGAGTGATAACAACATAGGAGGTTGGAGAGAAGTGGGAGTCAATCTCTTCTCCCAAGTACACAAGTAATGAGAGGAAATGGCCTCAAGTTGCACAAGGGGAGGTTTAGATCAGATATTAGGAAAAAATTCTTCACCAAAAGGGTTATCAACATTGGAGGAGGCTGCCCAGGGCAGTGGTGGAATCTCCATCCCTGGAGGTGTTTCCCAGCCGGGCAAACGCGGTGCTGAGGGACACGGGTTAGGGGTGGGTTGGGCAGTGCTGGGGTGATGGCTGGACTCCATGATCTTAAAGGTCTCTTCCAACCTGGGTGATTCTGTGATTCTGTGATTCTACGATTCTGTAGTTGCGTGGGTGGGAGCATCATTTTACTAACCCGCTATACTGTGACTAAAAGTACCGTGTACTTAATGATTTTAAGAAGTTTTTTCTACTTACTTTCCAGATTTAGTTAGGCATGCTTAATAAAGAAGAGGAAACAGTTTAATTAAGAAACAGAAAGTGATCCTTTTTATAAAGCAAAGCGCCTTTGCTCTTTACATGTCCTCCCTTAATACTATGTGCTTAAAATTAGCATGTGGCGGAGCTGAATATTGTTTTTAAGAACAAACCCACGTCTGTGCTCCCAAATCAAATGCAACAGGAAAAATACCATTACTTCAGGACAAAATATAAAAAGGGGATTCAATTTTAAACTGCTTGTGGCAATGAAAAAATATAACTTCAAATGTGAGCCAATTCTTTGAGGCCTTAACATTCATTTGTTGCAAATGGAGGGGGCAGCGGAACCCAAGGCCGGAGCCAATTGGCGTCTTCCAGGCAGGGAAAGGTCAAGCGGTGGCTCGCCGTGTGTGTGCTACTCCTAGGCTTTGTTAAAATGCTGGTATTAAACAGAAGTTACATCTGAGGTCAAGTGACCGCAATAACAGGGGACACAGCAAGCCCTCAAATCATTCCCCGTGATGAAAATGACATGGAGCTGACATAATATCTGAGGTGAGATGAAACTGAAATCCTCAGCACCTGAACACTTCACCTACTGATGGGTAACCTGACCCTAACCAATCTTATAATCATATCCATGTCAAGGGGGAAGCTGCATTTCCCGGCGCAGAAGGTACAGTCACTCGATTTTATTTTTTTATTTTTTTCGGGGCTCTGACTCTGCTTCTGGAATGATGTTGTTAAAAGTTTCAATACTCTGCTTTAAGCCTTTCAAATCAATGTCTTCTGCGAAAAATCAGCTCCCACCTCAGTGAACAGACTCGGCTTTCGCTGGTCTTTCTCTTCATTCTAGGTGGTTGCTGCTGTGTATTTACGGAGCAGTAGCTGTGCATGCTAAATGTGGTCCTCAGTGTATTTTAAGAGATTCAGGCTGAGATCAGATATGGCACTTTCAAACCAAAGACCATCAGAGAGCAAGTGCTTGGGGTGGTTGTGATTTGTTCAGTGATGGTAAGTGATTTTTGGCACAGGAAGTAACCATTTTTTAATGAAAGCATCTTTTAAGCAGAAAGGAAAAAATAAGCTGTTCATTATACTCTTCCAAATAATGTCATATTGAATAACTTTTATGGTACAAAAATACTTGGGTTTTTTTATCTCTAAATCTTATTTCTTTAGATGTTGTGTTTCATTTTCTCTTTAAAATTGCATGCTGGAGGATCCCGATTTCAGAGTCTTCTTTCTTTGTGCCTTTGTATTCGCATTTTTCTAAAGAGGACAAACAAAGCTCAAATTAAAATCCCATTTACATAAGCGGAGCAGGAGCAAAATACTCCTACAATATTTTCTGAGCCAATATATTTGCACGACCCAAAACAATCATTGCACTGAGCTGTCAGATGAATCAGCATGTATTTAAATCAAAGGGAGCGAGGAAAGACTACATTAGTTCTATTCCACAGACCTGTCAAATCTCCGAAGAGATTAAACGCATGACCCCTTCATCCCTAACATTGCTCCACAAGAGACATTTCTGTCACTATTTCTGCCACTTGGCTTTCTAAGATGCCACGAAGCCTTAGGGCGACCTCTGCTACATTTCAGTGTTGTTTATTGATTTCTGACCCAGTGCTTAATAGTTTTCCCAGTCCCCCTGAATGGCTTTTGTAAGCAATAGGGTTTGTGCATCTCACCGATCAATACCTTTTATATTTACAATAAAATTGAAACTGCTTCTGCTGGGGGTGCAGCCCAGCATTTGTCATCCTTCAGCGAGGGAAAACTATGTCATTATCTGAATTAAAACATTTATTTCTGATTAAGAGAGTGTCCTATCTCATTAATTTTTCCCTTTCCAATAGAAAGGGAATAGAATCCTATTGATTTTTGCACTTTTACACATCTCCACTGCTGGGAAGATAATTGAGAAGTTAGCCAGAATAAATGAAGTTTCAAGTCTAGCAGGCCAGCCAATACCTTCCAAATTCAAGGTGTTTTTATGAAGCTGGATTTTAATTTGTTGGCAAGCTGAAGCAGTGGGACTTATTCGGCTGAGTAAATTGGATTAAGAGTAGAATCTCCTTGAAGCGTGTCTTGGTGAATGCTGAGGGGCTTGTTCCCCGTAGACAGCCACAGACTTGCTTTAGATTTATGCTAAGACAGCTTCCAAATTGCCCTCCTTCAAAACTCAAACTCGCTCCAGGAAGTGTGGATTAGCAGACCAAAAGCTTATTAACTTACTTCGCTTCCATTGTATCCACTGTCTTAAAAACAACCAAACTCTAATCAGCAGCTGAACTAGACCTTCAGATTTTCTGTGTCAATTGATTACACTTTATTAGAATAATGGGATTAAATCAAGCTTCATTAGAAAGAATTCCCTTTGCATGAATCCCTGCTTCTGAGGGCCTTTCTGGCATCAGTGCTTGCAATGACACTCCAGGTATAGGGCTCTGCTCCTTCTAACATTTTGCTCTCTATGAATTAGCAAGCAATGTACCGTCTTCACTTCCCCGCTCTAAAGGCCATACAATCCCTCTGTATTCCCCTAGAAAGGAGAATATGTGGTTATACAATGAGAACTATAAAAGTTTGTATTTGAATTACACAATATATTGTGTATTTTAATAAGTTACACAGAAGATTTTCTTACAGGAGTCGTATTAGCTATTTTAGAGCAGGGAAATGCGTCTTCCTAAATATATTCTGAATCCTCTAAGAAACCCCAGGATTCTTCCCTTTTTGAAAAGTAAGAAGCAAATCTCTGTATAAAACTAAGAACTGGGAAAAAAAAAATAATCTCAATCTACAAGTCTATCTCAGTAATCTCAATTCAGAGACTATTAGAAAGTAGTCTGTTTTCTCACTTTTATTCACGTGTTCGTTACAATTCGGTTTTGAGACATTGATTTGATTTTTTTTCAGTAATCCAAAAATATATGGAGTGCAAGTTAAAATGAAAAGACTGGAGCTTCTAGTCCTTCTGAGTCTGTGATTTCTGGCTCTGGTGGGTCTTTTTTTGGGGAGGAGAATGTTGTGAATGTTTGAACTTTATTAGTTTCTAAGGAAGAAAATACAAAACATACAGGAAAAAGTCCCCAGAGAAAGCATTGTAAATGCCTTAGTTATAACAAATCAACAGCACTAGATTAAAAATGCTGTGTAAGTGAAGAACTTAATTTCTTGCTGCATTTTAATGCATAGTCCCAAGCACCAAAGTATGCAAAAGGTTGAATACATTCATCACAAACAGTTCTGTTTTCTCTTTTTACACCAATGAGAAATTACAAGATTACCAATGACCTTCCTACCAATGAAGCACCATAATTATGGTCATTTGTTATACAACAGAGATGAATGGATAGAATTTACATAGAATAAAAATATTATTTAACAGCTGTTATTGATGTGTGAAGTGTAATCCTAATTTATTTAAATGCTATAAATATATTGGTAATGTATTCTTTTCAGATTAACCTCATGAACCTTATACTGGCAAAGCTTCAATTAATATTGCACTAAAATCCATTTTCTCATGTTGTGGGGAATATTGCATGGGTAAAAATTTACAGCTGCAATGTCAGTGCGCTATCTACGAGTTCTTGTTTGGGTTTTTCAGTCCTTGATTCAAGCTTGTGGTATTGGAATTATTAAAAAAAAATCCTTTAAATTAAAATCACGCCAAACATACTTTTACAAAACCCGTTTCCTTTTCCTGTTATTTAAACGTACAGTGGCAGTTTCTGAACGAGTTGCCAAACACTATTTACCAGGTGTGTTTTTAGGTACTGTGTTCTGTTGTATTCCAAGACCTTTTATGCATGTAACAGGCTCGAGAATGAAATAAGAGAGGGGAAAAGGAAAAGAACCGTTCAGGGCATTTTAAACTTAATTCTGGCTTGTATACTCTAATGTTGCATCTTAAGAGAACAAGAGGATGTGCTGAATTGTGGCAGCTTTTGATTAATTTAGAGACACAGGCGGATGTTTGTATGTGTGTGTGCATATGTGTATAATACTTTTAGGTTTATCTCTTTTGTATTCTGTCCATCTGCCCCTAGCTGTCATTATTCCATGTTCATCGACAGAAGAGTTATAGTTTGCAAAAACCTATCAGGTAGGCTGGACACCAGATAATTGAGGTGATGATCAGTGCTAGCAAAAGACAATTGATAGTGATAGTGTCAGAAGCTGTACCTAACAAGATCTGCACCCTCTGTCTCCTTTAGCCTTTCTTTGGAATGGACAGAATATGGAATAACATGGACATGTCTGATGTGCATCAATAGATAGGGTGGCAGTGCATAATACTTCTTGGAACTGCAATATGATGGTTGTATCTTTTGACATCGCAGCAGGTTATTAAATAGAAATGTGAACTATTAAGAGATGATCTTGACTCTCAATACATTTTTATCAAAGTCAAAAAATAGTTGACACCATTGAGTGGTTCCTGTCTGTGAAGGAGTAGAAAAATCTGGCATTAGAAGGAAGTCAAGTATTGCAACTGCCCCATTCTTGAAGAGGAAGGCAGACCTCAAACCACGGATGTTTCATAGAAGTAGAAGCAATTAACACATGTAAACATGAATGTTTATACCCAAGTATAAATAAATAATTAGTGTTTCAATTTCATGTGTAAAGCTCCTAGTGAATTAACCCTGACTGTATGAACTGGAGAGGACATGAAGCAGAACCTCACACTGGAAGAGTCCCAAGCTCCGGAGTTAGTTGATCCAGGTTCAGACAGGGAGCATGTCCTGTTCTCACACCCAGCTGAGCCGGGAGAGGGGGTCAGAACATGCAGCATCCCCCTGGTTCTGATTCAGAGGGAAAGCGGCTCTCAAAGCTTGACCCTGTCTCTGAGGATATTAGAATCTGAAATATTATTCCCTGCAATTATAAAACCGAATGGATAACACTAAACTATGGGAATGTATTTAAATCTCCTTCTGCCAAAAGCATCTCATTCTCTTTTGCCATTTTGGATTACTGTTTATTTTTCTGGACGTTTAAAAACATGATTTTCCTTTCCTGACTTTTAAAAAATGACGTCTTTATTTCAACCCAAATGTTCTGTTCCTGCAGTCGACTCTGTGACACTACCTCCTGCAGAGCTTTGTAACATTTTCACAAAACGGATGAGATCTTGCATACATGACCCATTCAGACAACTCCAAGTGACACAATATCGCACAGCGACATATTTTCAGTTACAAAGGAGGGGTTAGCATGGGCAGCTTGCGGCAGGATTTATCCTCTTATGCCCATCTGTAATGTATGCAAGGAAGTCATAGCTTTGCATGGCTATTAAACACCCTATAGTGTATATAAAAACATGTGAAGTTGAGGCTTAATAGCAATAAAATATTATGGGTACTGCCCTCACTCATGGCTGAATGAGCACGTCCCTTGATTGGGTAATTGGCAAACTACACGCTGCAACACACTCATGAATAGTCATGCCTTTTCATTACGACGAACAATAGGTTGCTTAACTATATAACTCTCTGCTTTCCAAAATGCCTTTGCGTTGGTGACAGAAGCTCTTCCTCCCCGCACAAGCTCATACTTCCTGGGAGTCCTGCATGCTTCTTCCCAGCCATGTGCTCGCAAGGCCATTACATACTTGCTCAGTGGCACTGAGGCTCCACTGTCTTTTATTTTTCCCTGAGGCTGGTAGCCTTTGGGAGGGACTACGGCACATTAATAGAAAAGATCTGCTCCCTAATTCATGGCATTTCAGAGAGACCTTTGAATATATCGGGCTCCGGTTGAATTAATGTCATTACAGTCAGGACAGTAAGTTTACTGTAGTTTGTCAACTATCGTTCATTTAGAAAGTCCAGTAATTTACCGTGTAGCAGGGGGCAGTCAAGACGGAAGGCAGACCTGAATGAAAGATGTGTGATTGTTTTTAAAAATGTGCATGTGGCCACATGGGAAAGCGTCATTCAGTTGATCAGAGCACAGTGGAAATACATTCATGAAGTGGGGCCGGTATCTGCAATAAAACCAGCCTTAGTCAGCATAACCAGTAACACCTGGACCCCCCTCCTTCTCCCCCAACTTCTGAGAGGTGAGGTCTGTCCCTTTAATGTAGGAAATTGATTGATTTATAGCTGTATGATGGATAGAACGATTGTCATCGGAATTACACTGAATTATGGTGACACTGCTTCTGCTCCACAAGCCACTCCCCACATGTCCTATAACTCAAAAGCAGAATGACAATAATACTATCTATGAAATTTATATTCATGATTATAAATTAATTCTTTTTGGCCAGACCAGCAGCAGCAGCAGCCTGGCTTTGCAATTTCCAAACAGCATTTATGGCATTGGCTTGGGAATACTATCTATCAAGCTTGGTGACAAATGTGGTAGATGATGGTCTTTCCTGCCGCTGGCTCAAACGTCCAGTTGTGTTACAGGGAAAAAGAAAATGCTATAAAATAACAGGCATCCTTGAGCAGCAATTTCTGACCAGTGTTCCCAGCCTAACATCAAGCTGCCCAAGTCTTCTTTAAAATGAATACTTCTTCGGAGAGAAACATGGAAACCAGCCTGTATTCCCATGTGGAGAGGAAAGAGCCAAAGGTAGTACAAAAGAACTGTGGGAAAGTGGAGAGGCTGCAACCTGGAGTAGGAGCACCTGCCCTCCACGGGGAAATTCAACCTCTAATCTGGACCTGTAAACTGCGGGTCAAACCCCTTTGGCAGTAGGGTGGAAGAAGCGCTGGGTCTTCTCCACGTACTGTTGGCTAACATTTTTTTAGGTTTATGTGAAATACCTTGAAAAAGGAAAAACATAGGAACAAAGAGAATGAAGCAACATCTTCAAGCTCTGCTAGTCATGCTGAAAAACTTGAAGGTGTGCTGTCGGCAGATCTTGATCTCGCAGCATTGCAGGGCAATGGGAGTGCAACGGATGCAGCAGAGCAGCGGCTGACTTACACCAGGGACGTGAGAGGTGCAGAGTCACTTTATGGACATTTTGAATAGCCTTGAAATGCCAGTAGGGCCCTTTGGAGGTGCTTTTTACATCCTGGTAGCTACTAGTTGGCACATGACCACAGAAGGAAACCTGTGACGGCCAGTGGTAGCGCAGTGTTTAGGCTTTCTGTGTTTTCTTTCCAAACGAGCCTCCTTTGCCATAGTGAAGGCTGTGGCGTGGCAAAGGCTGGTGGCCAGGATGCAGCTTTATCCTATCCTCTCTTTCCCAGATCACACCGAAGGCAGAATTTTGATTCCTACCTGTTCCCCAGGCATTTTGCGAACACTGAAGATCTTTTGCCCCCCTTAGCTTATCAACTACCCCAAACCAAACTTTTAGCCTAAAAATTCACCTAGCACAGCATTCAGAGCTCCATCCTGTATCATTTGTAACTAGTGCCAATCCCAGAAGCCGTCCGACCAGCAGGATCGCTACCACGTGCCATACACAAGCAGCATAAGCAGCACACCTCCAAGTGAAACATTGCAACTGTACAGGAGAGATCTGCTGGCCAAGAGTGATTAGCTGACGATGGGTGATAGAAATTAGGAGTAATGATTACATTTGTGTGCAGACACTTGGTACATCAACAAGCAATATATGAACAGAAACACGATGCAAGATGATGAGTAAGTTACTTCTTTTGAAATATCCAGTTGGCATAATAATTGCTTTTTTGCTTTAGAAAAGGCATCCATTGGAAAAGTGCCTGTCTGTTTGTATTGCTTCCCTTCATTTACCTGTTGTTGGCCTGAAGAACCTCTAAAACTTATTAAAGTTGGTTGGGTCTCTCCGAGTTTTTTAGGTTAGGGTTTTTTTTTCAGGTAAGGACCAATAAACAGGTGAAGCGCCTCATAGAGGTGCGGTGCTGAGCAGTTTGCACTGTCATTCACGGGACAGCAGGGTTGGCTTCAAGCGCTGCCTGGTGCCACTGCTTTTCACCTCTTGTCTGGGGAGTGAAGTCCAGGAACTAAACCATTGCTGAAACTGCTATCATCTGCGAGATCAGCCCTGAGATCTTTGCTTCTCCTCACCGTAGGAACTCAGAGGGCAAGAGGAGCATTTTACCATGACCTCTTGCCACCTGTTGTCGTGAGAAAGAGGGGCTGTTTGCAAGGCTGTGACTTTCCTAATAGCTCTCTGGCACCTTTCAACTGGTGTAGCCCACCTTACCTGCTCTCGCATGGGTTGCTATGGCACCAGCAGCCACTGTTGTCCTTTTCTCCAAAGCTTTACTAATGGCGATGATATGCTTCCAGGCAAGAGTCCCTCTGTGTAAAACGGGTTCTTGTGGCAAAGGGGCGTGTTACCAATGTGACCCCATTAATGTGTTCGTCTCGGGGGAGCAGGACAGTGAGAAGCTCTCCAGCAAGGCACTGAATTATCTGGAGCGTTACAAACAGCAGGGGATTCCTGCCGTTGTCCTGCTTATAAACACCAGGTTGCGGGAGCAGCTTCAGGTGAGACCAGTCCCACTGAGCTCTGCCTTTGCACTCCTGCCTGATTTTCCTCTTCCGCTTTCTCGCTCCGGCCAGGTGAGCTGGCTTCCAGCTCTTCATAGAGCCCTTTTCTACCCATTTCTTCCCTGGATTTATTTCCTACAGCATCTTCTTAACTCTCCCTTCGGAAATATAGGAAGAACCTGCAGTCCAGCTCTGTGTATAAGATACTTTGGGAAAGTTGGGATTCAGTAAAAACTCCAGTTCATTTCTTCTCTGCCGCCTCCCCCTGCTATCGGTAATAACCTGCCCATGTTACCTGTGCTTTTCCTACTCTCTATTTATCGCTTTCATACCCCACTGCCATTCTGTCCACCCCAACTTTCTCCTCTCCCATCATCTAAATGCTTTTCCACCAACCTTCTATGTAAATTCCGGCTTACACTTGGTTATAGTAACAGAAATGCATGTTTATTACACTGTAAGTCTCCAACATAGTGAAATCCATTAATCGAAAAGGTTTTTCCATCCGTTCCAAGTGAACGGAGATGCAGCTGTATGGAATATAGCTATGGTGCTTGAAAATCTATATAGACAGCAGCCTGGAGAGAAAGGAAGATTGTTCATTTACATAGTTTGTGGTCTTATTTAGAAATTCAAGGTAAAAGATGGGCACATCTTAAGGCACCGCGGGAGCAGATTTCATTTGATTACAACTGGTGTGCGGTCTTAAAGGCCAGGTGGGAGTAAATGGTATTGCTAGAAGAGCAGGCTAAGAATGGGGTTAATTCCTACTTAGGCCAGCTTGGAAATACTTTTTTGTATAAATCCAGAGTGACACTGAGGAACAAAAGAGCCTGCTGGACAGAAGTACAAGCAAACCTAAGCCTGTGATTTGGGAAGAAATTAAATAAACTCAATCCCCAAACAGGTTGCCATGTTCTGAGGGCAGCCTGAGGATGCTCGCCAAAGGTCTGTGGCCACACAGGAGACTAATCCTTTCTCTGGTTATAAGTAGATCCCTTCCAAAAAAAATGTGTTCCTTGGCTGTGGATCTGCATTTTGACTATCTGATGAATCAGACATAAACTATCACGGGGTGTGAGGAGCTCATTATTCTGAGCACTTCACTTGCTGTTCTCCACGGCCAGCTATCACAGCCTGGAAGAGTTTCTGCTGACTCGTCTCTTCCAGCCTTTAAGACAAAATCCTGACCTTGCACAGCGTACTTAATTGTGCTGGGGCTCAGTGGAGACCTCGGCAGCAGAAGTTCCACAGAGTAATCCTTCACTTCCACACCTGCAGCACTGGTAGGAGTTATTGAAGTCTGCTGAAGGGAAAAATAGATTTAGATCCTTTATCTAAATGAAATATCCTAATGCTGGTAGTTCCAAAATCAAGCACAAATATTAATCTAATGGAAGGCAGAAACTGTAGTATGTTAGTTGTTCTAAAATTGAAGAGTGGGGATTAGAAATGTAGTAATTCATCAAGAGCACAGCTCTGCTGAGAGGCTGTTTAGATATTATGCTATGAATAGAGGAATATTTTCAAAATTACTAATTTATGAGTAGTCACTAGGTGCAATTGGACGTGAAACATGTGGCCTTTTTTATCAAAAGGGACAACTTTATTCTATCTATTTACTTTGCATTTCCCTCCATATATCTCTGATCAAGCACTGAGGACTAGGGGTATCATTAAAATAGAAAAGGCTTATAATGAAAATTAATAGCTCATTATTTGTAAACCTTGATTTTAGTGTTTCTATCCCTTTCATCTTAACCAGTCCCCTGGAACTGAGAGCAGGAGCTACTGCCCCGTACTTGTAGTTAAGGCAGTTTCACAATCTCTAAGGATCATCAGTGGAAGAAAAATGTAACACAAGCTGGGTATTATGTTGCCTGAAAGTATCAATAAATTTGGGAGTTTTCGGTTCCTTGTTTTCTAATTTTAGACTTCCGGTCACCCTTGCAGTGTGGAGGAAAAATAGGTATTACATGATACATATTACATGATGCTTATGTGGTTCTTGGGTTTGGAATACTTTCCCTAAATCTTCTGGGAAAATAAAATGGCAAGAACCTCGACAAGCTTGCAGTTAGGCACACAAAAGGCAGCAAACCCAGAGCCGATTCCTTCCAGGGAAGAAGAGCTGTCAATAGCTTTTGCGTGTCTGTTGTGATGGTGTGTTAGTGACTGGAACCGGACAACCGGATTTTAGCAGATCCACTGGGGGATCTTACAACCACAGGCTTCGGGGAGCAGTTTTACTTACTGTGTCTGCAAACAACAGTGCAAAACTGTGAAATTATGAGAAATATTGTAATTCCAGAGACTGACAGCATTGAGGAAACCACAGTGCAGCCGACCCTGCAGATCACTGCTACCTGTTTAGAAACAGAATAAACCCAGGAAAGGCAACAGGAGGAGAAATGTCTTCAGGCTTCCCCCAGGAGGCTGAAGATTGAGCATTTAGTCCTTGCTGCTGGCCGGTTAGTGCCTGACATTATTCTGGCCTGCTGGTGCAGAATTTGGGTCACGGGCCATCTCGGGAAGGTGGTTAGATTCCCTCTAAGCTGCTCCCGGCTGAATTGAGCCTGCTGCTTACTGGCTCCCTTCCTGCCCTTCCTGACCTGACCCACCAGCCCTTTCCAAATCCATAACCAGAACCTGGTTACTCTTCCTGAAAGAACATCTTGCCGCGTTCCCTGAACCTCACTCTGGCTGGGTCACATCCTGCGTGGCCTCCAGATTTAGTCATCTACAGTGTTGCTCACTCTGTTCCATGATGGGATTCACTCACTTTACCTTCTGGGCATCTCTGCCTAGAAGTGGGGACAAGCCAAAAAAAAAAAGCCACTATGAAAAAATATTTATTTATATAAGAAAAAAGGGACCAAAATAATTTTAGATGTGAAACGACAGAGGTGAATAGAATTCCAGACAGAATGAATCTACCTATTGATCTGTAAAACAGGTGGTAAAAAATACTGTTGAAATTTAAAAAATATTAATGAAACTGTGGAAAACAGAAGCATCCTCAAACATTGCTCTCCTGGGCTGTCTACAGTTTTAATGGAATTTATTTTTCAAATTTAGATGAAAAAATTAATTCCTCTGCTGAAATTCCAACTTGCCAACTCTCAACCCCAGGTGGATTTTTATAGCCAAGATCTAAACCCCTGAAAAATAGCGGTGTACAGTATAATGGAAATGCTGACACAACCTACATTACAGCTGCACGAATTGTGCCAGTATAGTTTATGGAGAGCACATTTTGGTTTTGTCAGGTTTTTAAACACAGGCTGTTGTAAATTTGAAAGAAGACTGTCTTGTTAAAGCTTTAAGACTGTACATATTAGCAGAGAAGGGTCTGAACCAAAATCTCCCCTTTTAGTTGCCTTCCTGAACTTTGGGAAAACTGGAAACCCCATCAGAGCATCACAGTGCTATCGTTATCTTCTTTTGTTTGGTTGGGTTTTTTTCTTAAATAAAAGGAGGATTTAATTCTGTTATGAAATACAGCCACCAGGGGCAAACACGAAGTAGGAGGCTGCTCCCCTCCAAGAAACAAGCTGGATAGAAAAAGATTGTGAGGAGAAACAGAAGTGCAGTTCACACTGGACAAGTCGTCCAGGTCAGCGCCAGAGTCAGGATTAGACTCCCAGGCCATTGGAATGGCAGTTCTAGTCCTGAACTTAAAATTTCGCACTTACCTGAAGTCTTAACGCCTGTGGCAGGTATATATTTATCTGTACAAATTGCACTGAATCAAAGGTGTTTACAGGCTGAAGCCGTAGCTATGATTCAGAAAAGTATTCTGTCTTTAAGAAGTGCCTGTGGAGGAAGCTGAATTTAGGCTGAAAACTTGTTCTCAGTAGCTTTTGGGAAAGCTTGCCTTGAACTCATAAAAACAAAGTCATTGTGGAAATGCAGATATAAACTAAATGTCACCACTCGGGCCCCAGTGTAATTTGATTGATAACATCAACTGGACAACTAGAACATCATCAGTACAACTAGAAAGGTGGCACCTTTCTGAAGTATATGAAAGCTGGCTTACATATGCATAAATTAACCCAGAAGAATGTAAAAAGGAAAAAATCTATTTAAATCTGCATTAATCTTTTATTGGCTTTTCCACCTCTCATAAACAGTTTGTAACCATACATATATCATCAGACCAAACATCATGTATAACTTCTCACTCAATAATCCAATTGATATTGAGGTGATATATGCAGTAGCAACAGTTCTTAAATGGGCCATTTTATAACCTAGGCAAAGGTTAATCATCCTTAGCTTCTTAAGTGTGATCTTAACAGTACTGCTCATGCTTACCACGTAATTTCAAGCAGTGCTGTGGTTTATAGTTAATTAAGAGACAGATTCCTCACTGACTTTGAAAGGAAAGCCATGATGTTAAAATATTATTAGTAGTGCTGGGTGCCCTGTTTTTCGGTGCTCAGCCATGACATGCAGGACCCTGACTTTCAGAATCCAAAATCTCAGTGTTTTCTGATTATTGGGCTCTTTAAAGAGGTGTCATGCCAAGAACCCAGGAATTGAGGATGTTAGAACCAGTTGTCATTTCTGTTATAGTTGGTTTTGTTCAAGTCTTCTTGTAGGCTGTCAAAAGTCAATCAGCAGGAAACCAAAACAAGACATCGCTCTCCATCAGACTCATATTCACAGCGAAGCAGAACATCTGACCTAGTGGCACCGGAGTGACACCGTCAGCAGGATCAGCATACTGGCGTGGTGGCCACACCAAAGGCTTCCATCATGCCTTAAACATCCTGGAAATAAAACGGTGACGCAGCTAAATTTAATCTCTCTGATCCCTCTTGAGAACCTCTCTTCTTCAGGCTATTCCCACATAGACAAAAAGATTTTGTCTCACTGAACCTATTTATTGACCACAGCTGTCACCCTTGCTCTGACCAGTGACCTTATCTGAATATTCAAATCTATTGTAGATCACAAGTTCAAATGATTTTCTTACCCTTTGAAAGCCCTGTTTTCATAGAGAGCTGATTGCAAATGACAATATTATAAGGGGTGTAATTTAGATTCTACAAACAATTTGCACCTCAGATTTACAAAAATAATATATATTGAAGTGTGAACGCTGCTGACATTTCCCTCCCCCACCAGACAGTTGAGCTGATCCCGTTTGTGCAAATGAGTCTGTCCCCTTCAGGTACTGAAAGACACATTGTGCAGAAGGATTTTGGAGGGACTTGCTGAATCTGCTGCTGCAAGATACAAACCGATGATTCGAATTCATCCTCTCGGCATGGGTGGGAATCAAGGCCACGGACAGCACGGGCCACTTGCCTTCCTTCCCAGAGGGTAACATGTGCCCTGGAGGGGAAGCACAAGCCTGCACCATGCTGGGGACATCCCAGTCTCAAAGTCTGTCTGCTGTCTGCCTTAACGACAAGTCAACACTGAACCTCATCTTTCTTCCTTCCCTGAGCACCTATGGATTCCCTGAGAAGGGAACCTCCACGGGCAAAGACGGGGATTTCTGTGCAGCGTCTGTAACCTGAGCTGGAGAGGTGCAAACTCAGTACGCAGAAATGTCCATAAACTGTTCTGTATACTATCCAGTTTCACGGTATTTATTTTATTCAAAAATGCTCTGTCTTTCGAGTCTTTTTTTCCTCTAAAGATGATCTTTTTTTTATTTTTTTGCTACTTTTTTTCTAGAAGAAAACTTAGCATTTTTTACATATTTGAGATCAGGCCGTTACAAGCAAGGATGCTATATAAAAATGTTAACTTTTGCACTAACTTAATTCTCCTTTTCATTTCCAGTTCTATTTTTATTGCATTTCCCATTTCTATTTTGATCGGATTTCCTTGATTTTTTTTCCTTCTTTATTCTCTGGTATTTTTTCACAAATAGGAGAAAACAAACTTGAACTTAGACCTTAGCCTGTGCTACCCAAATGACTCAAAAATTGTTAGAATTAACTGATCCTAATAAGCATTTCAGTAGAAGCCCCATATCTCAAGTGGTTCTTATCTAGCTGTCTGCCTGCCCATCCATCATTCCATTGACTTAGTCATACTGCCTAAAGATGCCGTGTATTTGCTGTTTTAAAGAATAATGAATCAACAGACTCAGAAGTACCAGACTACCAAGCTGGATTAAATTGGACTGAGGTGTACACGATATTTATAATGAAACTTAAACTCACGGAGAACTCACCTTGCTCAGACTTCTGTAATGTAGCATGAAGCAGTCCAAGTCTCTTCAGAGTCTGCAGAGGTTCGTGAGCTTCACAGGCCCCGTGAGCGCGGCCCCAGCGGAGAACAGGAAGCGCTCCACAAGGAAGCAGCTTTTGAAATTGTATGCCGTATCAGGGAAGAAAAAGGGGAAGCGTTACGAAATCGGGAAATTCAAAGCCATACAACTGAAAAGCAAATAGAGGCTGTGGGTGAGAAATTTGGCAAGATAACTCCCTTTAGTTTCATAATGCCTTCAAAAGTCTGTTATTAAAAACATAAGGAAAGACTACCCGATCTGAATGCCCAGCAGATGCCAAAAGTGCAGCCTGATGATTTGTGGTGATCTGCTCAGCAGGAAGAGTCCGTAGTCATCCACCTTTGCTGGCATGAAGGATGTTCTCATGAGGGAAGCACAGACACAAAAATCCCAAATCCCTAATCTCCATTTTTTACAGACATCATGCAAAACTACGTGGCGATCTCTTAGGGGAACAGATTTTCAGAGGTGAGGAACGCTGCATCTTCTGTTGATGTTGGTTGGAAGCAGCAGCAGGGACTTCCCTGTCCCTCAGTTTCCCCACCTATTGGAGTCACCCTGATAATAGTTTCCGGTGCTATTTAATCTTACATACATTATTATGAACCGTCCAGTGGGGAATGTACGGCTTAAGTGCAGCCACGTTCATAAAGCCTTTGGAGATCATTACATGGATGGTGATGCAGAAGTGCAGAGTATTGTTGTAAATTTGAATTTTCTGCCACATGTTTTCTAAATGCCAATATAAATAGCGCAGGAAATAATAAAATGAATAAAACACACGACTTCATTCTAGTTCCATTTGGAAAGACAGGGTGTGAAATGAAGAGTTTTGTTCTCCAGGTGGTGATCTCCATGCATAGTATAGTGTTTGTCCTGAATTTCATTGCTTTAGAAAAAAGTCATGAAAAGTCTTGATTTAGTTGGTGTTTAATGTGTTTTTTATATAATTTCCGTGATATAATCAGTTACTGAGGGAATCAATGAGGAAACTTAAAGAGCAGTAAAAGCTTCAGCTATTGCTCTCTCTGCCCAGCGATTGGCTTGCTGGGTACACAAACCCCAAAAATCCCAGGTCACATATACCTGCCGCCTGCGTTGCTGCCCACGCGGCTGCGGCACGGTCCGGCACCCTCCCGCCGGAGCTGTTGCCAGCCAACCCGCGGCTGGGGGAGACAGTCGGTGAGCTGGGGCAGCGAGACGGCGCGGGGGGCTGTAAATCACCTTGCCTTTCTGCATAGCTGGGAATAGTAATGCACAAGCCATAGGCAAGTATATTAATGTCTCCAGCTATCCATAAATGAAAAATCATGTACAGCAACATTCTCTTTATTGTTATTCCAACAGAGGGCTTTTTTCCTTTTTTTCTTTTCTTTTTTTTTTTTTTTTTATATTAGAGCCTCGGTTTTATTTTTTCGAAAACATTTTATTTGCTCAAAGCTTTCTGTCCGCTTAGGCACATGAGCATTCTTTTCCATAAATAAAACTTAGTCTCCTCTACATTGATTGAGTGGCTCCGTATTTATAAAATGATAGCATTAAATTACTCAGCCTCTTAATGGACATTGGGAAGAAAGTCACAGGGCCAGCAATTTCGCCAAACTGGGGCATTCACCGACAATTCTGAGAAACCGTAGCCATGTTGAAACCTACTATGAAGAATGTTGGCAACGTTTTAAATTAAGTGTTTTTAATATGCTTAACCATGCATTTAATTTAAGCTTAATGAGACAGTTATTGTATGCTGACTAAATACCATGAGGTTATTAAAAACATATTTACAGAGATTAACAATGATGTAATAGATACATATTTATTCCATCATCGGTAAACCGCTAATACTACATTTTTAATTAATTGTCATGTACTCGATATACAGTAGGGCTCTGGAGATATTTATTACATTTGGGTTATGTTGATGAAACACCAGCTGGTTTAATGAGGGTTAATTGATCTAACTAACTGTTAAAATATACATTTCCTATTCTGTGGTTATCAGTGCTTAAATCAACGTAGCATTCAAACAGCTAGATTCAGTTTGTGCTTAACATGCATGGGATAGTTCATGTGCTTATAGGTGAGTGAGGGCTTAAATGATCTGCTGAGTGGAGAGCAATTAATTTTTCCAGGAAAGACTGGAATGATAGATGAAATTAAAAAAAAAAAAAAATCATAGAAATACCAAGCAATAGGTAGGGCCTAAGAAGCAAAATCCCAAAAGGTTTCTGCCATGTAACAGGCCTTCGGATTTCCTCTCTGGCTTTTGGGACTCAAATCTGATCCCAACTCTAAAACTGATTTAGAGTTACCGTTGGTCTAGTTACACTAACTGGGCTGGTCTTCGTGCCGCGATTAATTCACGCTGCTCCGGATCGCATTGCGATAAATGAAAGTTTGCTATGGCCATGGTCCGACCCCAAATATGTACTGCATAGCCAGCTGTATCTGTTTTGATAAGTCTAAATGATGTGCAATATGCTTACCACAGACACCTAGTTTTACATGCTGCTGGAATGTGTGTGTGTGTGGGCCTAATGGAAAATCTACGAGCATTTTTGGAGTGGTTAAAACACACTTTCCACTGGTTTTAATTTAATTTTACTTTTTTATGAAGAATCTTATAGAAAGGGCACAGTGAAAAAGCAATGAAGACCAAATTGCTGTACATGACGTTTCATTTCTGGAGAGCCAGAGAGATTAATTCACTTGGTTGTGACTTGTTCATTACTACCCCAAGCTAACCAAAAAAATGAAATATCACAGAGAGCGGCTCCTCTTTTCCGTAGGTCGTAACAGTGTCCTGATCACAGCAGTGCAGGGCCACGGAAGGGAAAATGCTCTGGTTAATACTCTGACAATGCCATACCTGCGCGGAGCAAATTATTCTGATGCTGCACTTTTGTTTACTCATTCTGATATGATTGTTTTTCTGGCCCTTATTTTATTTTACTATATTGTATCTGGACAAGGGGCTCATTTTTCAAAGTGTTTCCAAGACTCACCTGAGGATGTGGCACACCATTGATCAGCAGGCTTTCGCCCAAGATTGCTGAATCACTGGTTGCCCGTGTGGCTTTCTGATCCGTACTGCCAGGGAAGGGCGTACAGGAGTATGTGTGCATACTGGTGGGAAGAATCAAAGAAAACGGGATGAGGACCCTCTGTTAAGGTGCTTCAGGGAGATGAGATTTGTTCATTTGCTTTTTTCGGACTCCAGAAGCCCTCACAGTACCAGAACCTTTACAGTAACAACTCTAATTTTTCATGCTCTGCCTCCAGTTGCAGGGTGTGGGGCTTTACCTGCACCTGACAGCTTTCATCCCGGCAATTGGAAAAAGGAAAGGCGTTGCATAGGCACTGGGTTGTGGTCGGACAGAGGTAGCGCTCAGGAATATTCCTGCCGCAAACAAGAACCGCTGTCACTACCCTTGGTCCATGGGGAAGGAAGTAATGGCATAGGACAGCTATGGAGGTGTGGAGGTTTCTTGAGTTATCTGCTGCGGGGAACCATTGCTCGACAGGAACTGGAGTTGGGTGGTTTCTGTCCATCGTCAGTGAGTGGGTGACAAAATCCTGTCATCCTTTTATATACCTTCCATAAGGTCTGTCAACCTTCAACACCAGGTTATTTCTTTCTAAATATTAAATATTGACCCATCAGTAAAATCGAGATTCTAAGCGTAGCTTCATCAAGGCTTGGATCCAGAGAACTGTTGCGGATCATTATATGTAACTCATGCCAGTGGAAAAATTTAGATGCAAATCAAGCTTTGGACTTTGAAAATGTTAACCTTTCAATATTTGGTCTGGATTTTTGGTTCAAGTGCATCTCTAAGAAGGATAAAAGTGATAATGATGTTTAGGAGGTTGAATTATTCTCCGTTGTATTGTCCATGAGGGTGAAAGAGACCTATAAAAGATCGAAGGTGAGATCCTGACACAGGGAAATTAATATAAATATTATACTAGGCCTTTATTCGATACTTAGCTTGTCTGTAACAGTTTACAGCAGAACTTCACAGCATCCATTTATAGTGCTTAAATTTTTTAATGATTCTGAATTCTTTGTTGAACCTTTTTTAGAGGGAAAAATGTTAACTCTTAATAAGTGACATGGCATTTTATTCTGAATCAAAAGCCTTTTCTTTGAAAATGGCTTAATTAACATTTTCAGGTTCATAACATTTTCATTTATTCCTCTTTTTTTGTTTTTAAATGGTTTTTTAAGTTTTCCAGTGATAGTGATAGAGGTTTCCTAATGTATTAAAAAAACACCGAGTGTGCCCAGTGGGATCTGCAATCTGATTAGCTTTCAGTTTGAAGCTGAAGAAGGAGATTAAGCAGAGAAGGACTGCTGTGCTATTAAAAAGAAAACTTGATTTCTTTTAGCTGTTAGCCAATAAAATGAGTACAGCTGTCAGCAGAATGGCTAAATATATTACATAGCGAGATTATCAGGTAAATATTTGAAAACTGTACAACTTTCTAAATGTGGGATAAGCTAAATTCTGCGCTTAGGGATGACTTTTAAAGCTGGAGTCATCCTACTGTAAACTATGGGGTTTGATATTCTCTTTGAAGAGCCTCTTTGTATTGTGCTTCGTCCAGCTCTCAGCACAATAGGGTCTGGTCCTTGACTAAACCTCTAAGTTGTTGCCACAGTAAATAACAAAAATAAAATTCTAATCCCACTGAAGTGGTGTGAAGCAGCTCCAAATTTATATCTGGAATTTAGTGCAATGTGACTTCGCTCTAGTGATTTACCTCTGTGTACCAGTTTCCCCCTAAAGACGTTGCAAAGTCTTTCCAAATAGTGGTAATGCTGCTGCTCTCCATTTTGTTCTTTTTTGCTGTTCTGATGTGCCTCTAAGCATTGTAAGTGGTAAAAGCTACAATGTCTCATGTAAAAAATGATGGCTATCACCCTCATATTTCCAGTCTTAGATTTTCCAGTGTTTTGGATACATTTCATGAAGCAAAGGATCAAAAAGCAGCTTCTAAAATGTTTTGCGTGAAGGTAGAGTGTAGTTTTAGGGAGAGACAATAGCTGGGCCTCCTGCACTAGATAAATGCTTTTCAAAGTCTTACCAGCACGTGTTTCTTGCGTTTCTTGAGAACTAGACTTTTGTATACACATACTCAGAAGCTGATGTATCCCCTGCTGAAATCCATTCCCATCTAGAACACAGCAGCTATTTAGCAGGGCCTGTTTTATGAGGATGCGTTCAAGCAAAATGTCACGGGAAAACAATTTTCCCCCTGAAAAACAACTGCTTAGCTCAGACAGCATCATGCCAGAAATTAAATCAGAGTAACAAAGTGCTGTATTCGATTAGAGACAAGGTGATGTATGGAAGTTCTGAAAGGGGAAGGGTTAGTGGTAGATAAAGATGTGGTAGAGGCTGAGAGTTTCTAAATGTACCTTTAAAATCAAAATAATGCGTTTAAAACGTCGAAAGGGTAATGCGAGTATTCAGACTGGGGAGGAAAATAAGTATATGCAAGTATATACATGTAAATATTTTTCTCCTACACACAGAACCATTCATGAATGCATACACAGACATCTCCTGAGATGTAAACAACCACGTAAGCTGCTTAATGTCTCTCTCCTACACCTTTTGTAGCATTCATTTGACATGTTCTATGTACATTTAGGCCCCAGCTCTTCACACTTCTATGCACACTCTCAATTTGATACACGTTTTCTGTTCACGTCTGCGTAGTTAAGCATGTGCCTCAGAACTGGGTCTCAGACCTGAAGGCAGTGGGACCATGCAGAGGTGAAAAGCAAAATGACAGGAAGCAGATGTTTAAGTTCATCAGTATTAGCAAAGCTCCTAAAGTCTAAAGATAAGTGTGTGCTTAAAACCCATTGAGTTCAATAAGACGAAGGCTCAGAGCTGAAGTTAAGCATATGTTTTGGTGAGCGGGGATGGACTGCTGCTGGATGCCACGGCACAAAAATAAAGCATATGTATAATCTTAGCAGGCTCATAGCATTTGATTTTAAAGTCTTCTGGCAGGGTGCGTATTTATTTGTTTTCCTGTAAAGCATCTTTCTTTCATGCAAAAACATTTGCAAGCTGGAAATACAAAGAAAATAACATTAGTCTCATTTTACAATCAGGTGATTATGAGTAAGGGAAGACTGGCTCTGCCCGCTCCCTCTGAATTCTGCTTTTCCACTGCTTTGTTATCTTCACCGAGGAGTTCAAGGGTTAAGCCATCCCAACATGCCTCACTCTCAATTTATAAAACAGAAAATCTTCCATAAATCAAAAGTTACAAACAGACTTTGTAATGTCATAACTCTTGTGACGGCTTTCCTTTTGATTGATTCCTATACATACATTCTGTCTGATTACCATAATGTGTTCTTGTGGGACAATTCAAGCAGGGTAGAAGAGAGGCGCGAGGAAAGAAGTAAATAACAAATGGTCCTGACTCCTCCTCATCGAGAGTGATTTCAGTCCAATGTTCCATCATATCAACTGGGAAAGAGAGTCTTAGGGTTTAGGCAATCAATTACAGATATGTGTAGAGGCAGACACAATCATTTCACTGATTGTCGCCAGTCTAGAGCAGTGACACAGGGAAGTGATCCATCAGTCTATTTCCACTGACAATCAGAGAAAGATGGCAGACACTTGTAGACTAACAGGCACCTGGATTGGCTGGCTCAGAAGATTGAAAAATAGCTGTATTTCAAACATATCTAAACCTTTAAATACCTCCGTTCGAAGATTTCTTACATTCCTAGAAAACATTTAGAGCTATTACGGGAGTCGCTTATATTACAGTGGGTGGGGAGGAGAGTAAACCTGCTTTCAAGTGCATTAGAAAAGAGTAGAGTGAAGTAATCATGTTTAAGCCAGGAATATCAAGGTACTTTCTGATTTGCCAGCTTTTGTTTGCTTCTGCTTTAACACTGTGTTTTTAATAGGTAATCTATTTTTACATACCAGAAGCAAAGAACTGAAAACTAGCTCATCTGTGATCAGAAAGCTAACATTAGATTTAGAGAGCATTTGTTCTAGTGCTTAATGCTGCTTCTTCCTCAATGTAGAGGATTTTATATCTGTTAAAAAGCGCCATGGAGCATCTGCAGCAGGGTGTGAAGCTCAGAGCCTGGCTGGGCCACTGGCCTGAGAAATCCCCTCTTCCGATAACCTTTATTTACGCAGTCAGAGCCCTACAGAAAAACAACCCACACACTCACTGGGTCTGTAGTAGCCAGCCAAGTTCCGACTTAATATATTTATTGTTTTCTTCTCATATCAAATTTCTTTTAAAATCTGGAGCCAGCAGAGTAAGGGAAACCCCACACCAGCCGGTTGAAATGGAAACCGCAGAGCAGCATCCGTCACGCTGTCGAGGGCTGGCTGCAAGCTCAGGACGAGTGTGGAAGCTCATGGACCAGCTGCTGTCAACATCCGAGTGTTAGATGAGTAATGTTTTGGTATTGTGAACTTCCTGGGCACATCTCTTGCCGCTCCTCCCCTCGCAGCTCTTCAATTGATAATTGAGAATCAAAAACTTACCACCCGGAGGCAGAGAAACCGTGGCAGCCCTGGCAGTGCACCTCCTGCACCCCGTCTGTGGGGGGGCAGCATCATCTTTACCCTGATTTGTGACCCTCGCCGCCTGCCAAAATCTCCATTAGTGTTTGGTTTTTAAGGATGAACTTTGAAGGAAGGGATGCTGTGCTTAGGTTCGGCAAAGGCGAATCTCCCCTGAAGGCACAGGTAAATTAATTAAGCGAAAATCCTGACTCATGGCCCCGCAGGTCCTGGGGAGATGGTGAACCGCGGAGCTCTGCCAAAGCTTGGAGCGAGGTACTTGCTGGCTGAGGAAGAAGCCTGCCCCCGAGGCAGATGGAGTCGGGTTTTTTTGCTGTACCCCAACAAAGGATGTATTTTTTGCAGCCCAGGGAATGAGAGAGGCTCACAGGCTGCCCAGGCGTGTTTGATCTTCCCACCTCTAAGCTTCTGCGGGAGGTGGAAACGCTCCCACAGGGCTTTCATTAGAGCAGCCTCTTTCATCTGCCTGATGGGTCCTGGTGGCATCCAGCATTTCCCTTGAGGCTCCCACCCCTGACGCGCCACTGCTGCTCCTGCAGCCTTCCAGCCCGCTCCTCAGGTACCTTCTCCACGCCAGGAAAGGGACCAGTCTCGTTCTGTGTCGGGCCACCCTCACCCCTCTCCCCAGCGACACAGGATGTGCCGAGCTCTGTATTTATGATATTTGTTGATGTCCTGAGAGCCATGTATAACTGACGGCTTGGTTGAACCTTGATCCTGTCTTCCCGGTCCTCAAGCACTCCGAACACATGGAAGCATCACATTTTGGTGGTTTTTCAGGTGGAGAAAACGTGAAAACAAAATCTGGGAGCTCACATTTTAAACGTACCCAGGCCCCCTCTCTAGAACATCGCTGACAAAGTTCTTGGATAACATTAGTCTGACGGCAAAATGTATAAAATAGAATTTATTATTAATTCATAAAGAGCTTTGATATCTTATCTATTGCTCTTCTCTTGTAATGATTTTTAATGTCATCATGGTTTTAAATTTTGCATGAAAGCCATCGTCGTCTGTTTTCATTTGTTTGGTAAACCTTGTCTGTTTTATTAAGAAAATCCCAAAGCTTCTATGGGTATTTGTGCAACAATAAGAATGAAGAACTGTTAATAGTTATTTGTTTCTAGCTCAATGCAACATTAATTTCAGCACCACATTCTAAGGATTTTATTTTTATAATTTCTCAACCTGGGGAAATATACTTACCATTCCCCAAATCCAGGAATCCAAATGAAGAGTGAAAAATCCTCAGTGTCCTAAGATCTTGTACAAACCTTAACTTACCTTTTATTTACTATGTATGCTACTGCAAGCCAATATGAACCATAACTCCATTTAGATAATAATAATCAAATTATCCAAACCTGAGAGAACATGTTTTATAGATTTTGGTCTAAATTTAATACAAAAATGCAGTAGTCCTTGTTTGGAAGAGTTTATTAAGGGTTAGCAAAGAAAAAGCTTTTTCAATAGTCTATAACTCTCTAATGGCCTTTTTCAAATAAAATGGGAAAGAATTTGAAAAGAAACCTATATCAGTGAGCCGCAATTGTAACATTACAGTACAGGTCTATAAATCTTGACATGTTCAGAAGATTGCCTAAACCAGCAATACAATCTGTCCAAACCTCATTGTCTCCACGACCAGCCAGACTCATTTTAAGAAATGTATGTGGTCTTCAACCTAATTTTATCACCTTCATTTGTAAACTAGTCAATCAATCAAAGCATCCTGTGAGTCCAAATAGAAAAAGGAGTGCATTTTCATGCATTTCCAGACAGCACAGTCAAAAATTAATCTCCACTTGATCAGACATTCCTTGCCCTCATCTCAATAGACCATCATTAGGGTCAGCAATGTATATTAAAAATAGAGTTGCAGCGAACTGTTCGCCAGGGATTCTTTGCAAGCTACCTGCTGCCAGATCAGCGAGCTCATGGCTCCCCAGGAGCCTGCAAAAGGAGACTGGGTTCATCCAGAAAAGAGCAGCCTAAAAATAAAGTTAAAAATGGAGAAAGGAGAACTGTCAAGAAATTCAGGTGCTCCCCCGGCCGATTCTTGCACCCTGAGCACAGGGGGATAACAGCTTGATGAAATGTGAAGTGGGATCCCAGATGAGACCTCATCTCGTGCTCCCTTTCCTACTTACATTACGGACTACCTGGAGACATTATTCTTATACGTTTTCCTACTTATGTATGTATTTACCATGTGTGAGATGAGGCTGAGGCTGGGCAGGTTTACGCTGGGGAGACAGGCAGTGGGCATGCACTCTGCCCCAAAGCCGTCATTCCTACTCCTCCATCATGGAGTTTATGGCCTTTGTTACCGGCCGCTTTTGGCACGCTGCTGTCCTGTGGAGGATATGAGAGAGGTATATTGGGACTGACCCCTCCTCTCCCTTGCAGCTGCTTTTCTCACCTCAGGCAACACTGAGAAACCAGGAAACTGCTGTAATGGGTCCTGCGGGGATTTCCAGTTGGTGCTGGAGTGCCGTGCAAAGAGCAAAACCACCAACTGCTGATGGGAAGCCGCGGCTGAGCAGCCTGCGTGTGTCCCGGGACACTGCTCTAGCCAAGTGGGCGCTGGGGGCTATTCGGGGTGGCACAAGCAGGAGGAGCCCCAGGACCGCTCAAGCTGTGCCAGCGGCTGAGCTGTGTCAGGGAAGGCAGGCAGAGAACGGCCGGGCAGTGTCCGAGGATGCCTTTGGTTTGTTTTGGAGCGTAAAAAAAATTCCAGAATGAGAGACGTGGTACCTGGAGTCCTCTTTCCACCTTCCAAACCTGCTTTTCTCTGGCTGCCTTCCACTCCATCTGCCACCTCACTGGACACGACAGCATTTTAAGGATATTTAGCAAAGGCAGCATGTGGCAGAAGGAGTTGGAATCCAGTACAAGCAAAAGAACATGGCAGGCAGGTGTAGTTGCCAGTCTCTTGTTCTTGTCAGTGAAGCTGAAAGGGTTTGGTGATCTTAAGTCCAAGTTTCCAAGTGGGAGCTGACTGAACTGGCAGCAATTATCAGTTCCTCTAATGAGGAAGAGTTGTTGTCTCAGTCCCGTGTCAAGTTTGTGGTTTTTGGGTTTTTTCCCTTTTTGTCTCTAATAATTGACCTGCAGCACAAAACCCATTTCCAAAGGCGGCTCAAATCAGAATGGCTGTGGTAGAGAAAAGTGTTGATAGGGTAGAAATGGCAGCACTAACTAGAAGCATGAGCTCTTCATCTGGCTAAAGATTCCCTTTTTAAGAGAGACACACACACAGAGACCTTGCTCCTGCTACCACAGACATAAGATTTGCTGGCAAACACCGGAATCTTGACTCTGCAGTCTTCGTGCTGGATGAAGTAGGGCTGAATGAACCTGTTGTGTAAGGCTGGTGTGAAATGGTCCTGCACTCTTCCTCCAGAGTACCTACCAGTTGTCTCCACCATTACACATGCCATGCTTTTGGCTACAGGAGTGGTCATTTGGATCTTTTACACCCAAAAAGGAAGAAAACGCATTTAATATTTCCAACTGAGAGACATAGTCCTAACAGACCATCATCATAATTTCCACCAGGATACTATGCTACCGTGCACAGAAGGGATGCAGCTGGGATGATCTGCTATCTACCAACCACCAGTAATTCAAAAACGCAAAGTGAAGTTCCTTGTATTGTCCAGATCTGAAGGGTTTCTTCATGAAATAAATAGTTTGGGACAGAAAACACACACACATACCAAATACTGAAGAAATTTATATTTGCACTTAATGTATAGAGGAAAGTACTCAAGACACTTCATCTTAAAGAAAATTACTCCAGTAACCACAGCAAGGGGGAAACTGAGTTACACGCTATTTATAAAACAACATAGAGGAGCAACAAAAGAACATTCACACTGTCTGATGAGCCTTCTGAGATGTTTATACATCTGACCAGCATAGGTCAGGACCTACCTTCAAAATGGCAAGAGAAGGTGGTCTCCGCTCCCACTACACCCTTCTCTTTGGTGCAGTGTATCCCATTAAGTGAATATTGCTGCAGAATCAAATCGCTTCACTCCTGTTCAAGTACTTGGCTCCCACTATGAAAAGAAGTTGGGGCAGACCTACAAATCTGTCCTGAAGGGCACAGTCCAGGTCCTGGTGCTGTTGGTGGGAAGCCTCCCATTGTCCTCAGGTGGAGCACAAAGTAAGGCCAGGTGGAAGCTGGGCTGGATTCAGCCATCTGATGACATCAGGCTGCAGGCAGGTCGCAGAAATATTGGTTTATACTTGAATTTTTCTTGGAAAATGCAAGAGGATTTCAGGGATTCTTTGGTATCCTTCTCTACTCATACTTTTAAGGAGAAAGAAGTTTATGTTCAAATGATTTTGCCCCAACCCGCAAAACCTTATTACCTGACTGGGGAACACTTTACCCAGAGTTTTTTTCTTCTTTAATTCAAGCTAGAGTACAGAGGACGTTAGTCATTTGGGAACAGGGCCCTGAGCTTCTTCTGGGTGCTTCTTAGCGCAGTGACAACTCTTTGCTGGATTACGTGGTGGATTCAGTGGGTGGTTTAGATTGATGATGATGTGATTCTTGGCCATCTGCTTCTTGTTTGCTGGTGCAGGTGACAACCTTTGTTGAATGGGGTGAGAGGAGGAAGCGCGTACACTGTGTAGGGCCCTAACCCCCTCACTTAACCCCTGTGTAAATCCAGAAGGTGGTAGTTCTTTTTCAAAAAAGGTATTTTGGCTTTACGCCACCCCTTGTGAGTTCTTTAGCAACTGCAAAGGTTAAGCAGGAGAGGTGCTTTTACACGCAGCAGCATGGTCAGGCAGTGGTGGTCAACCCGCATCTGCTGCGTGGTCAGAGGAGATGCCTTGGGAAGCTGCCATGGAGACCCTACCATGGACACCCTGAACTGAAGACCTCCCAAAAGCTTGGGACTTCAGACAAAATGGACCTAACAATTTTCAGGTTTATTAGTCCCTAGTCCCTGACCATCAGGCTTTGCAAGGACAAAATGGTTTTGCTCTTATGTATCTATAACAAATTTCCAGGGAATACGCAGAAACTTTAGAGCTGATTCCTCCTCTTTTCAAGTCTTTTTTCCACAAGGGGTCATTGCAGAGCAGAGCAAGGATGACTTCAAAACCTAGGTGATTTTTTTCCTTTTCTGAAGTGTAGTAGACATTTTGATGCAATTATTTTAACTAGAACTGGTAACAGTATTAATTTGTAGCTGAAAAATACCATAATGCCTTATTAATAATTATTTGGTTGGTGTTCATGTCAACTACATTAAGACTGAGCAATGTTTTAGTATAACTACATTTCCTTTAACAAAATACTAACATAAAGAGACAGCCCAATGGCGGAAAATACGGAGATTTGCCTCTATGTATAAATGAAGCGTTTAAAAATAGGTATAGATTTCTGTGTGGTAATTAGGATAAAAGGACAAGATTGAAGAAGAGATGGTTCTGAACTGAAAATTAAGTTCAGCCATACAATATCTAAAAAGAATATCAGAAACAATTGTCAACCGTCAAACTACTGTTGACTCCCAGATAACTGCCTCATCTTATGTTTCTTTTTTCTTTTCTTTTATTTGGCAAATAAAGCCTTTTCAATAATTCAGGCAAATGGCATGATAAATAAAAATAACTGAGCATATTAAGCTTAAAAATAAAAACATATTTTGTCATATGTAACTTAAAAAGTAATCATATAATTAATGGGTGAAAAACAGAGAGAAAGATTGCCAGAGATTAAGATTAAGCCCTGCAGAAGAGAATGTTCTAACTAGAAATTGGTTTAATTAATAGCACATTTTACATAATGATTACAGTGTAATTGCGCTGACTAGCAGAGTGTCATTAAATATATCCATGCTCCTTTACAACACCCTAAGGCTAAAAATAATGAGTTACATTGAAAATCACTATGCAACAGGTTCATAAATAACATTTAAGCCTATACAAGGCGAATACTTATAAATAATAAATATTTGCCTTTTGTAATTGAAGAAAAAATGACAGCCTTCTTTTTCTACTACCCTGTAGATTGTCATGTTATAATGCTGAAAAGATTTTTTCCCCTTGCGTTCTCTAGAAAGTGTTGAATAATTTATTCAAATGCTAATATTCCACATAGTCTGACTTTGAGGAACAAATATTCCTACATAAAGAATAAATGCCAAGTTGCTTATTACCAGCTTCGTTTTACTTTGCATCGTGCAGTCCCCAAAAAACTATCACAGTCTATTACACATGTCAAATGAAGTCAGTGGCCAGATTTTCTTCCAGAATAGTTGCATTCTTTTTTATTTAAAAATTACCCCTTCTCCCAAAATGTTCATCTTGCTCAGAGCTGTTATGTAGCAACAGCTGCTCCTCAGCTCCAAAAAGGACGACATCATAAACCTGATAACTTTTTAATCTGTAGGTTTTCTCTGGTGAATCGGGAGTATCTAATAAAAACAGGTTTGATTTCATATTAGCGCTACGCTGACATTTGAAAGACCCCCAAATGGTTAGTATTTAGCTGCCTTACCAAATGCAGCAACCTCTCCAATGTCAAAATAAAGCAACACGCAGAAACCTCCATTCGGGAGATGGAAATGTGCTAAAGCGCTAAACTTTGCCGTGGGTTTTAGCTCCCACCAGTGCTCGGGCTGTGTGGTGGGACTGGTTGGGTCTCCTCTTCTCCAGGGCCAGAAGTGGGGTAATAGCTCAGGTATTAGGGGAAAGGGAAAGTGCAGCGCTGCTTAAATATTCGTCTTTGAGTCTAGAGGTTTTCCATGCTCTGTGTGTGATCTTCCTGACCCACAGAACTGAATCGTGGTCTCAGGTGAATAGATAATGGTAATAAAAATGACGGAATTTCACCTGGAAACCTAAGCGCACCATAGGCTGAATACTGGAATCGCAAGTGTTGGGGCACTCAAATGACTTCGATGCGTGCGCAGCAGCGTCACCTTTTCACACTTTCTAATGATAATGAGATATTTACTGACATTCTCGTGCTTCTTGTTAGAGAAGTAGGATTGTGGTGTTGTGGTATTAGAAACAGAAACTTGATATTGCCTGAGCACTAACAAAACAAGGTGAGCACCTACAGTGGAAAAAAAAAGTCGTTTGGTACCAGGAAGAAAATATGGTATTTGCTGGTGATAAAACATTCTCAGGAGGAGGGTAGAAGGAAGGTCTGATAATGCATGGAAAGGACTCTATTTTTTAGATGATACAAAATCCAATTGTCCTTACTCATTTATGCGTGTTTTCCTCTATCGCCAGAATGAACACAGGTAAAATTTTCTTGTCCCAGTCAGACATTTTTTTCCCCTTTTATTGAAGCAGGAATGGTACACCCTTCTATTCACAGGAAAATGGCCCCTTTTTATCATTATCTTAAACACTGAAACCCCACATGTATTTGGAGCATTTGGTGAAACAAAACAAGTGTTAGTCGTAATGAAATTTGCATAGTGGCAGGGCAGATAATTAGGAGCGTATTCTGGTTTTCTGTCTCAGTCTACAGAGAAAACTACATTTGCATCATTGTTGGCCTCCCTGCAAAATCACTACAACCTTTTCTTTATTTCTAATCATTTTTACAGCTTACAACATCCCACTGGGATCTCCAGAGCCCACTTCACTTCACAGAAAGTGCAAGCAAAGGCGGGAATGGACTGCCAATGGGAATCTGGACTGAGGTGGCTAGAGAGCAACTACTCCTTACATATCACACCAGAAATGCCTTTGTCAACATTAATCAACCCTGCTGACAGCTGTGGGAGGTAAGAAATACTGCACATTTCCCCTTTTATCATTAAGGGACTGACAAAAAGTTAGCTTAGATGACTGGTATTGCATCACACAAGTCAAAAGTGGAGGGAAAAAGGAATCCAGGAGTTCTTAGCCCTTTGTCTTTGCTTAGTTTTCTAACATAATAGTGCACTACTGAAAGCTTTGGTATGTCCAGCCATTGCACCTGGGAATCTCCTGCTATCACTGTGCGCATGGTATTATGGTGCAAACTTCTGCAATTTTATTGAGGATCTCCGAAACAGTAATTTTCTTGCTTTTCTAAAATAACTTCAGCATCTGTAGATATGCCTACATGAGAGCCTCATTTTACCTTAGGGGAAAAAATGCCAGCCTTGCTGACTGCAAGCAAAAATTCAAGAAAGCGATTTTTAAAGGCTAGCACTTTCGAATTGTTCCATCTCTCTTTCTTGTTGATGCTGGAGCTCATAACAATACAAATATGCTGAAACTCTTCCCTTTATGCTAAAATGAACACCCTGTATCTGCCCGTGGTTCTCTGCTCCCCAGGCTGTTTGTGCCCTGCACCGTCCCCAGGGCACACAGCCTTTCCAGGGGGTTGAACATCGTCTCCTCCCCTGGTAAGTGCTGTCTGTGTGAGTTCCGCAGAAGCAGCGTGGGCTTCTGGAGATCCTGGAGCGAGCTGTGCCTGGAGCTAGGGAGATGGTGTGGCACAGCAGAGCGCCGAGACAAAACAGGCTGAATCAACTTATAGTTAAGCTGCTTTTGCTCAGGTTCAAGTTCTTTAGCTTGGGAAAACAGGTCAGGTCCAGAACAGGGGCTGCCATGCAGCCCGCGGCTAAGTGTTTCTGCACCACACTTGTGATTCTGAGTGCATCATCCCAAAGCAGCCAGCTTGTCCATGTGCCCGAAATCTGCTCCCACTCACACAGGACTGGTTGGGTTGTGGGTGAACTGCACCTCCCCACATGGGTTCTACAGTTTTTCTGGGGGATGCTAATTGCTTCCAGCACAGCTACCTTCCACCCGTGCAGCTCAGCAGGGATTTCCCTCCCACAGGCTCCTCATTTCTGGCCCTACTCTCCTATTCTCCCTAGGAAGATTAAGAACAATTCATAACACCTTTTAAAACTCACCTCTTGGCAGGATCCCCATCCACGTCCCCTCGGTCAGTTGTGGTGCTCCAGTCACCAACACAGCCCTGAAGGAACCTTGCAGCAGGTCTTTTCTGCACAGACACTGCGCACCAGAATCAGTGTTTCACTAGCTGGAGCCCGGTGTCGTCAGGGAGCTGAGCTTTCAGGGCTGTGTCCACAATAATAGCTACCTTCTGACTGCTGTGTTGAACAGGTTGAACAGTATTTTTCACATGAAAATGCTCCAAAACACAAGTGGGTCAGGAATTGCTTGCCCCCGATCTTGGAGAGGATTGCAGCATTTTGTAAAGAGCACCAAAATACGTTTCTTTAGAATTAGATAGTTTGCCCCTTAATTCTCTCTTCTAACACCTTAATTAATTTAGCCCCCAATTTTTAAAGATCACACCTGACATGGGAAACAATGCATTACTGTTTATTTGGATCCTGATCCAGAGCCATTGATATCAGAAGTCCTGAAAGGCAACTTTTTTTATTATTATTATGGAGAAAAAAAAGAAAGATGCTTTTTGACACAAAAAAAGGGAATAAAAGCCCAGCAGATTTTAAAAGCTTAAATTTGCTTAGCTGAAGTTAAGACACAATACTTCTACAAAAGTACAAAAGGGCAGAATTTAATTCAAGAGGAAAGATTAAAAAAGATTAAGAAAGAATGTCTTCCCCTGTTTATTCACTTCTGCTGGGCAATAATATAATTTTCAGTCTCACGTCTTTATTTCAGACCACATATGGCAGTAATATTGGATCTTCACCATCACAGCTTAACCATGACTAAACAGGTTGATGAATGTCATGCATCTTATCATCATACATGCATATTTTTAAATATAATTCACTTTTGATCTGCACCCTTGTGCAGTGGTGAATGAAAACAGTTAAGATTTCTTCCACTGTCTGCCTTTAAATGTATTAAACAGCCCTGCTGTCAATAGATTATATTCTTGTACAATGATAATAGCCCAAAAAACTAAGAGGCCTTGTCAGGAATTGCAGTTGTCACAGTTTGATGCAAATGATTTTACTTGGTGTTCATCTGCTGCACAATCATCTCATAATCTGGATATACATCACAGCATGACATGTAAATTTCCTGCTACTCTGCTTTCATTTCCAGAGGCAGCAATCAAATGAAAACCATTCAACCTCACCAAAATGTATAAATAATTTTCATTCAAACATATTAACAGTCAAAATATGAGAATTTATCACAGAGCACTACGCCTTTTAAGAAGCAATAAAGACTTTACTTTTTAAGCGTATTTCTACTTAGAAAAGTAATAAGAACAGTAACTTGCGATTTTAAAAGAGGATTTAAAGGTCCACACATAACACCTAATCTTCAAACTTAAGCGTGCTGATGCTGCTTTGCTACACATTCTGCTTGGAAAAAAATACCCTAGAAAAGGGTTGGAAAAAGGGGAACACAACTTGCTTCCAAGGGATGCTATTCCAATGCCTATTCACCTCAGATTTGTCCCATAAAATAAATACGAGCATTCAAATAAAAATAAACCAAATAAAATAGTGTGTCAGAAAATCTGATGATACAGCAATTAAGATTTCCTTTATTTTACTTCTTCATTTTGATTTATACTCAAGATTAGATTTTAATTCACTTGAGTTTAAGGAATTTTTTTTTCTATTGACCACCATCAATTTTTGAAGGGAGGTTACAAGCAGGAGCACCCCCAGAGAGAGCTCTTTTAAAACACATCTTATGAAATTCAAAAATACCAAACAACATCAGCTTGAGCTCCCGATCCACCAGTGCCAGCTGTCAATTATCTCCTTTCTGATTAAAGTAACAACTGAAGACGGAAAATATTTGCCCTAACTGCCTGGCTGTGGAGTTCAATGGGAGATGCAAGTCTGGCAGCATTTTCCAGTTCGTAGGTCTGCCTAGGTGGAGGCTGACTCTGCCGAGGAGTTTGGACTTTGGACTCGTTTTTTTGGGAAACAGGGGCCGGGCAGGCTCTTGGCGGGCTCAGTCATGGCTTCATCCTACTGGTGCTGGAGAGAAAAGAGCTGATGGCTCCAGTAGAGCAGGACTGGCCGTTTGCTGTAATCCCAGCAGGGAGTGGTGCTGGTGATTCCTGGCTCCTGCAGGACCCAGTGTATGCCAGGCGTGGGGCACAGCACCCTCTTACCACCGGGCAGAAGCATCCGGGCTGTGCAGCATCATCAGGAGTATTTTCTGTTAAGTACAGGCACAGTCAGCCTCCACGTAGCTCCTCAATGAAGCGGGTTTGGGTGTTGCATCAGCAGCGGATCTGCCCTACTTGCCAAGCTACACTTCCACCTCACTGAGCCCGCTGCTTTCCCCAAATCCATTCGCTCTGGGGAATTGCTGAGGTCCCCAGAGCCGGCTACTTGCCAAGCCATGAGGGGAACAAGACCAGGTATGCAGGAACAAAGGACAGTTTGCCGTTCTTATTAATGGTGGTGCTGAAAAAAATTGCTGCCTCCCTATAAATTGGGTGCCTTTTTTGAGAAACAGGTAAAAACTGCTAAGATGACAGTTTTTCCCATTTTTCCAGTGAGTGTGTCTGAGGAAGTAGAAGTGCAATAACCTGGGGTACAGCAGGCTCAGCCATTTGAAATAAAACTTTGCAGTACTAATGTTTTTGTAACTGCTTTCATATTGTAATGATATTTTTCCAAGCACTGGTTTTATTTGATCTTAAATACCTTTTTGGGAAAGTCCAGTGAGCTGACTCTAATAAAATCATGCTATTGAAAAAAGGTTTAAGTGGAATGTTCAGAATAAATTACAAAACTGCATGCAAGAATACCAGCTAGTGCTGCAATAAAAATCTGGAAATGAGGATTCTTGCAATATATTTTAAAGAAGTAGTATACTTTTTTTTTGTGTTCATTTTTTTCACAGAATGTTTCATAATAGAAAGCCTTCACAACGTGAGAGTGAATGAATTAATAAACTGCCAAAGAAATTGCATTTAAAAAAAACTTGATTTTTTTTCCTAGAGAATATATTTCATATAATTTTCAATAACTTTTGGAAGATAATAGGAAAAGTAATTCTGTTCCCTTTTACGATGCCAAAATACCTAAATTACATCATACTAAGACTATCCGATTTCAAATACACACACAGACACGTGTTCAGATCCTTTGTATCAAAAGCTGATATCAAGAAAAAGACATAGTGTTTTTTCTCCGTGCTCTGGAAAATCCTGGAGTCCATAGTAAGGGGCTTCCGGAATCTAACCAAGGTTTTTCATAGTCTTCCTCTCTCCTGTAGATCAGACAGTCAGGTTCCTATGACTGAATCCAGCTCTAGGAGTAGAACAGGAGGAACACACCTCCAGACAGGTGTCGTTTCTCTTTCTGTCTGACTTCTGCCAGGAATCGCAAGAGAACTAGGGAAGGTTTTTCCAGTTGTGACACATCTGTGTTTCAAATTCCATAGCCCGAACGACACGCAGAACTGGGACCCACAGTGAGGTGGGTCACTCTGTGTGCAGATGGTGCTTGCAGAGGAGCGAAAGACATGACAAAATACTGATGAACCTGGGGAAGCACCTGCAGAACGCTTCAAATAGGCTGTCGGGCGCTCACCCTCTTGCTGGATTTATGTGAAGGCTTGCTGGGATTGCCCACATGCCACGGTTGTTCCACCCAGCACATGAGCTGCTCTGCTTTAGCTGCACTGACTTGGCGGCAGCCTGAGAGGCAGGGGGAGGACATCTCTGCAGTCCTGGCCGGCCCTTTGGCCTGGGGGTGGTTTAGCGCAAGACAGCTCAGCCAGCCTAGCTCCTGCCCTGATTGAGTGAAGGTGTCAATTCTAGCAGCAAGCTTTAAAGAGGGTTTTGATGGAGGACGGCGTTGCACATGACAGTATGACAGGCTGCAAGGAGGAATATATGCTTAAATATTAACCCACGGCAGCTATACTGCCAGTCCTGATCTGTTCTTGTCCTTTTTAAGAAATTAACACGAACAAGTAACTTGTTGCCTTGTTCTGCTGTTCCTCCACTTAGATTCTCTGTTGGGTCCATTTGAGGACTCAACATGTCAAGTGATGAGGAAGGTGGAAGCTAAGCAAAAAGACCCAAACTAACAGCCCTTAGCTGAAGCAAAAACTTCTTCTTTATATGCCAGCTCTCCTCCACAGCAGAGATGATGCTGTCAGGCATCACCTGGAAATTCCTCCTGTCTGTAATTACTCGCACTGTGAGGAGCAAGAAGGCTACTCAGCTCTGGTGACTTGACTTCTAGCCTGTCCGTTGGCCCAATCTTGAGACAGAAACCAGAAAATACCTTCTCAATATGTCTTAATCACAACTTAATCTGAAGCGTGTTCAAAGCCGGTGGTCTGTCCCGTATCTCACTGCCTTCAGCTTAAAACTTAGGGATCTTGTTTGTTTTTGCTGGCCTTGTGCAACTAGCTCAACACCTCCCAGCAAGTGCAGGTGGGAAGGAATACGTCAGATTGAGATTCCTTCCTCTGCCTTGCAGGAAGACGTCTTCGTATTTCCAGTGCATCCCTCAACCTGGACATGGGTGGTTTTGCTCCCCTTTGCTCCCCAGCTCTGTCACCTTCCTTAACAGGCTCTTAAATGAGTGCAGTCTTCTCTAAAATCATGCCCCATTCTATAACGAACTCAAAAATTTAACTAGAACCTGGATGCAATGACCTGGCCAGTTAGTTGCATGCTGGCAGGGCATAATGGTTAAGGGAACAAAACTAGAAAGAAGGATTAAATAAAGATCTGGAGCGTAAGTCTTGAGTGGGGAGTGAAAGCAGAAAGATGGAAACTATGGGCTCAAGATATTGTAGGATGCACTACAACTGATGCTACAAGTAAGGTCCATCAGAATGAATGCTTATCTATTTTAGGGTTTTGGCTGCCTCATCATTGTGAAGTAGTTTGGGCAGAACCACATTAAATCAAAAATCAGAACTCCAACATGGAGAGAAAGTGTGGATTCAAGCAGAGCTGAGGGGCTGGCAGTCCTGGCTGGGCTAAAATATTGATAAGACTTATATGTAATGACACTGTGAAAGACATGTAAAATGCTTTTTTTGGTTTGTGCAGCATCACTGCTGACCTGGCATCAGCATTCATGACCATCTTGATTAACATCTGTGTATCTATCTATTTACTAACAACGTAGGGCTAGACAGAAGTATCACAGATAACCATAACACCGGAGTGCTAGATTTTGTTCCACACTCCTAAGCTTCGTTTTCTAATGTTTAGAATTGGGTTATTTTTTGTATCAGAGTGGTTATTTTTTAATTGGATCTGCCTACTCCAGGAGAAAACAGAGCATACAAATATAACAATCATGTCATTTAAAAACATGACTGTAACAAGCAAAATTTGACATTATCAGGTTTAGTGCTATTTTGTGCTGAGACTTACCGGATCGATCTGAATTTCAGAGAGGCTGAATTTGAGGCTTCATTTGTGCATGAAGCCAGACCTGACCTCCACTGTTGCTGCTTTTTTAAAGTTGGTTAATTCTTCGCTTACTCACTCTCCAAAAGGTGAATGATATTTATTTCCTTAGCTTATCTGAGAAGTCTGAAGACTGATTTCTAAAATGGACGTTGAGCATTCTAACAAATAAAATAATAGCTAAGAATTTTTTGAGACTTGGTAAACGCCATGCAGCTGCTGAGAAACTTCATAGTTTCGGGGTTTTTTTGCAGGTTTTGCAGGAGTTACTGGCATTTTCTTATGACAGGATTCAAAAGGATACGACAAAGTCAGGGGCAGCCATTGTCATCAGCCCTGTCTCCGTTGCTGGAGTTCGCTGTGCTGATTATAAAAATGAAAAAAAAACCCAACAAAACAATTCCTGTTGTTTTCTGCTTTCCAATTTCTAGCTTTCACAGTGAATGGGTCATCCCATCAGAGAACTATCCCTTTTGTACTAGCAAGTGCTAGTCAGAGCAATGTTTGCTCAAACCATACGCAGACCCACAAAATGAGAACCTATATATTGCAATGTAAATTAGCCACACGGTGATTTAGGCAACAAACCTGAAACCCCTCAAGATTTCAGGTCAAATGCTCCTTCTAGTTCTAAAAATCAGTTTAATCTGGATTTATATAGGTGTCACTGAGATTTCGACTGGCACTTCTGATCTACCAGACAAGGGAAATTAGCCGTCTTATCGAGATAAATGGCCCTGATGTGGTCAGCATCAGACAGAGATGTAGCTACTGAGAATGAAGGCAGCGGATGGGGAGACACAAGTCAGAGGAGCATAGATCCCTTGGGCTACCAGAACTGGAGAGGCAGGACAGGAAAAACAGTGTTTGGCTTAACGAAGGGCCCTCTTTCATTCCTTGTACCAGGACATTTGCCACTGATGAGGCTGAAGGAAAAGGAAGAAGGTGGAGATTTTCAGAAGTTAGTGAGGTCCTATGGTAGTAAAAGCCATTCAGGGTCCAGGGAGAATCCTTCAAGCTTTTTGTAGCACCCCCAATTGTGATTCCTCTGCCACCTAATCTTGGTGCCTAGAATGTCTAAAACCTGAAGGCATTTCTGGTCCCCTGAGCATTTACAGGACTGGCTGCTTGTGTATGGAGATGGATGCTCTAATCCCCCATGACACTGAGCGCTCCCCTTGCACCGTGTGGGTAACTAGAGGACCTAACACAAGGCTTTGTGTTCCGTGGCAGGGCAAAATATTCCGTGCTGTAATTTGATCTCTATGATGCCTTTGTAGGTCTGGATCTGAACTTTCTGGCTTCGTCTGCTTAAATTCTGAATAGAAAAAATGGTGAGGTGGGCTCCATCTGGAGTCACGGAGCCCAGTCGAAGTGGGACTGTTCAAAAAGCAGGCCAAGCAGTCTGGAAAGAAATAGAACCGGATGCCTGGGAGGCTCTGATTTGTCAGATCCTCCTTGAGTTTTCCCTTCCTGCTGCTCCTAAAAGCCCCCAGGTGATGCCTGAAGCTCTTTACCCCATAGTGAACCGCTTCAAATTTCTACCAGGACATGAATCCCAGTCAGCATTCAGTTGCTTGGAGGAAGACGGGAGGAAATGGGTATTTGAAATACTGCACTTCGAAGCTTTGATGGAAAAGTTCCACAAAGAAAACCGCTGAGTGCCAAAAGAAGAAGCAATTTTCTTTATGGAGCAACCTTGCAATGTCCAATTCTAACTCACACTTTTTATGGGGAATAAATACATACTCCACAAATTTTAATGACCACTCATATTTTTATTTCAGTAGCTTAAATATTTTTCTTTCAACTCTAGGAGGGGAAAGGGGAGGTGTATTTCATACTGCTATCCCCCAGATTTTCTGCTGTCTGATTTGGGCACTCCAGGAAGATTTTGCTGCATTACGAGCTGGAGGCACTGAGTTGTCCAGAGCGGCTCTCTTGAAGACCAGTACTCTTTGTTGCCTTCTGCCTGATTAATCCAGCAATCAGATCCAGGTGAGCAGGATCTTGCACCCATGTAAGAGCCATTGTTGACTTGAGTGGGATCCCCCAGCCGTGCCAGCCTTTACCACATCATTTCATTGCAGGATGAGGCTCCCCAGGCAAAGTGTCTGTGGCAGGCATGATCTGAGGCTCACCTCCAACACTACTTCAGTAGGCCTGTGGGTTTTTTCCCTGTAGAAAGCTCTCAGTTACATTTGAAAGCTCAGAGAGCCCTGATGTCTAAGGGCATTTCTGCAGTTTTAAAGCCCAGAAATTAGTTTTGTTGGCAGATAAAAGTAGTATCCCAACACTGGAGTGATATGTGCAGGGGGTAGTATTTCTTCTACCATTGGCCATACCTGACTTACCATAGATGATCAGACGTAAGTTAATGCAGAAAGCCCTACTAATGTTAATCGTATATTATACTATAGCTGTTGATGTGAAATATGTTCCTGTGCACACAGTATACCAAAAGTTCGTTATTAAAGTTGCATAATGAAACGCATTCAAGTTAGGAAAAATGCATTGAAGTTTTTTGAGTGATGCTAGTTCAACTCACTTGTGCCTCAGTCAGTTCCAGTTATCATTATCTCATTAGCTTACTGTGGGTTTTCCACAGGATGCCCGCCTGAGACAATACAGAGATCTAACTAGCTCTGGAGGTGACTTGGGATTGTTTTCTTCAGGATTCTTTAATATGTACCCTGAATAATATTTCGCTCATTTAGGATTTTGTCTTTTCAGAAACACTTGTGGGCTTTCCCAGGTTATTTCTCTTAAAAGAAAGCAAAATGAAACAAACTCGGAAACTTCAGCACGTGACATCCTACTGACAGCTATGTGTCCCATCAACAGATGAAACCCTGAAGTCCACCACACAGAGCAAACAGAAAAAACAGTAGTAATAGTAACCTGTGAGGATGCACATGGACCACCATGTGGGCAATTTTCCTTGCAAGAAACACATGACAAGACAGATATCTCAGATCTTGTTTCAAGATCTAGGGAAAAGCTTGTTCCAGTGGGCCATACTTTTTTGACTCGGGCAAGAGCGCGTGAGGAAAGTGATTTCATGACACAGTAGCATGCAGTAGCTGTGAAACTGGTGACTCAGACTATTCCCAGATTTGATCCATTTTACCCTACTCCAGTCTCTTTCTTGTAGCAAACCACAGTCTCCAACCACCCATCTCTTATTCCCCCATGCCAGCAAATTAAGCCGCTTCCATCCCCGCCCCAGCGCCCCGTCCCCCTGAAGAGAGGCAGGGTCAGCTCCTGGAGATCGTGAGGGGCAATCTCTTCCCTGTTGGGTTTTTCAGCCTTGTCTGTACCTGGCACTACCTGAAGCTTTCAGAGTAGCAACCATGGAGCATCCAAGCTGGATCTATGCCCAGCGTAAGTGGAATCTTCATGAAATTTAGAGAGATTTAAATGCCTCCTGAGCTCGTGTAGACATTATTTTTTTTCCAAAAGCTTGTAACTCAACCAACTTTAGATGGGCTTTTGTGGAAATGCCAGAACATATACCCTTGATCACTTCTCTGCCAAATACCAAGCCTGCTCAAAAGGCAGGAAGAACTAGGTGGTATTAAAACTCTTCCAAGGGAAGA
>VZSF01009656.1:177364-227053 GCA_013398295.1 Chionis minor
TTTGCAGTGTAATTTTTTTAGTGATGTAGCAACCTATAAAATGACATTAAATAAAAAATATCCCAGGGTGGAAAAAAAGAGCAAACGCTGCTGCATGGCCAAGGTACGCTTTGCTGGAAAATACATAGCTTTGCTGCTATGAAGAAATAGGTACAACTACTCCATATTCTTCTAGATTTTTATCTATAATGAGGTCTGTTGAATCTCAATTTTCTTTTTTATTGAAGTATCAGCTTCAAAGGACACTCAAGTGAATTCAAGGTAAACATTTATATTTTTCTTTTTATAAAAAGAGTTGCTGTGAAATCTGTTATCTTGTATTTATGTAAATTATTTTGTCATTTAAATAATCACCAAGCTATGATAATGCTCTACAAACTACTATGAATATAGGACTTCCCTCTCAGGTTTACATTTTACACATTGAGGTCTAGGATGAATGATAGTGTTCTCATGACAATTTAAAAAATCCAAATCAGTGAAATACCTGCCTTGAGCGTATAAGAAAGATATAGAGACTGAGACATTACTCTACATCATTTTAAAACTAAACAGAAAACTGTCACTCCTAGCACTCCAGAGCCAAAAATAAAAATCAGCAGAAATAAAGGCAGAGCTGATCAGTCTCACTTAGCTGTCTGAAATGAGTAAAATGCAAACAAGAAATTAGATGCAGGGTTTAAACAAAACTGTGTTTTCAAAATTCTATTCAGTACCAAAACCTATGGGTTATTAGTAATAAAACAAGCAAGATAATAAGTTATTTCAGCATAATGTAAAACCGCACCGTTAGCCTTAGACCCGAGGAGGAAAATACAAACCATCTACCCAGCTTCGTATGTTGGATAAGCAAATGAAACCCTCTCACTGGCCTATTTATTTTTGTACAAAGATTCACATGATGTACATATTCTTTGTGATCCCTTCAAATTGCAGCGCTGCTCTCTTGACTAGGAAAAAAGCAGTAACAAGTCGTACTGCTGATACTCTCCTCTTTTTTTTTTTCTAAACACCTAAATGTTTTAGCAAATGTTACAACTGAGTATTCTGTGACCGAAACTGCTGCACACAGGAAAAAAAAAAAAAAAGGCACAGTCAAGTCCGTATTGCTTCCATGTTAATTTGCGTTTACGTGGTTGGTTTACATATTATTAAAGCCACCCATCTGATCTATAATGGCAGCCCTGCTGACACTGTCTGACCCAGTTTGACAATCTGGATAGAAATTGTAGGGCTGGCTGTTCAATGTCTGTGACTTTAACAGCATTGCTTTGGGCCTGGAATCAATTCTCTCTGTTTACAGACCATTTCACAGCCCTTTACCTGCAACATCACTTGTGTCAGTCCCATAAATACTTTGGTGTATATAATGCTTGAATTAGCATAATGGTTTAGGCACAGAGCTTTAAGCACAAAGAAGGACATGTCAACATGTTCTCTTCACTTAAGCAATTAAGAGCCATTATGCTGCTTCAGTGGAAATATCATCAAGGTTAAAGACAATCCCAAACACCCCTCTAACCTTTTTATTCTAAGTCTAATAAATGAGGCATAGAAATTGAAATGTTAGTAAACAGTGCTACTTGCAAGCTCTTTTTGCATCATGTTTAATCAGACCTCTCATTCACCACTTGTGAAGTGCAAGGAAATGTGCACCTTAACCGTGGTCACGAGTTAAAAGGTGTATTTATCTTTTTGCAAAAGCTCACCTCTCTGCAAAGGTTTGTTTTACACCTAGTGTCAAGTTCTGGATGCTCTGACATGGCAGCGTAAAAAAAAAAATAAACGTATGCATGGGTAAGATACAGACTGGGTCAGACATAATAATTCTTGCCCAAATCTTTCTTGGTGTGTGGCTGATTTTTTGGGGTGTTTACTTCAGGCTTTGTATTTTTCTCTCTGTGACTTAGGAAAATGACCTGGTAGAATTATAATGGCTTTATTTTTATTTTAAACTGGCAAGAGTCAGCCAAGCCCAGAACTGATCTGCAGATGCTCGTGTGTAATTCTGGTGAGGTGCAGCACGACGGAACCTAGGCACTGAATTTTCATGGCTTGATTTTGGTGCGTGGGATGGTTTGTTTGGGGTGTGTGTTAATGAATTTGTTATACTCAGCCCCTTGATTCTGAAGGCTTTGAAAAGTCTTGGGTAAAAGTGGGAGAGACAGTGGGCAGCTGCAGCAGGGAGAGGGAGCAAGCTCCGGTAGGGAAAGGCCCTAACAGCGCAGCAACGCGCCTACAGCCGGCCCAGCAGCGTGTCGCCTGCAGACAACAGAGCGGCGTGAAGCGCGGTGGAAGCAAGGTAACCTCTGGAATCATGACGATTCAAAGGGGAGGAATTGCTTCCCTTGGAAAAGTTGCCTGGCACCGCAGACCCCGCAGTCTGTATCCCCGCTCCTGCAGCAGCAGGTGCAGCCCGCAGCGTGTCATTAGGATAGCGAGGCCAGCCCAGCACCAGCTTTTGCACCCCACAAGGCTCATCTTTAACTAAAAAGGGCTACTTTGGTGGTCGAAAGAGCCACTCAGTCTCCACGCTAAGTCATCTTGAGTTGGTAGCACCCAGGGTGGAGTTACCTCCCTGTTTTCCTAGATTATGTCTATCTACCAAGCACCCTCCTAAGCTAAATCCTTCTTCTCCTACTACAGTATTTCAGTTATTTCATGTTTGGGAAATCCTTGAGCTCTGTTGTAGGTTAACATAAATGTTGGAGATGAAACAACTTTCCTTTATTAATGCTTTGATTAATTTTTAATTTTTTTATTAATGCTTTTATTAAAATTTAACTAATGTTTTGAGTCACTTCCCCAAATCTTTAGGAAAAAGAGAGTGAGCGGGCTGTGTGGGCCACCTCAGTTGTCTAAAGGCTGTAACAATTATACGGCAAGTACCCGTGGTGGCTAAAAGCCAGGCTTCTCGGGCATTCGTTGCAGTAGCTGACCTCTGACAATTACATGCTTCCTATTTGCGCCTCTGTAAGCTGCGTGTCCCTTGGCTTTCCTATCAGGAATCTTGCTGGCCATCTTGGCTTCTAGAAGCAGCACTGCTGAACGCCCAGAGGACCAGTGGTCAGTGGCAAGTCCCTTCCTGTTACCCTCAGGAAAAGGGCAAAGATCCTGAAGTGGCTAGCTGGGGCTGTGCTTAGCAGTCTCAGTAGCTTTGTGGGCACAACAGAATTTGTAAAGTCTCACCTCCATTCTCAGAGCTTTTTTTTTTAAAGCATATGATTTTTGTATGCTCCGAAGAGGACAGTTTGAACTGCTCTAATTTCGGTTTTCAAGAACTTTGCCATTCTCCAGGAGAACATGCTGAATTTTTGTATGGATCATCTCATCCTGCCTTGCGCCTAAACTCCATCCCCCTCCCTGGTGCCGCTCCACGCTGAGATATGACAGCAGCTGGGAATGGCTGTTTCACTCCAGAAGAGGTTTAAACAAATCTCACCTTCATTTCAATACCATCAGCTTAAGCTGCAAACCCAGAAGCCTGATGGAAGTGAATTGCCTTCTTATTTTATGCTACCCCCTCAGGACCATCCTGAGAAGATTGCCAAATTACAGCAGAGATTTCCTCAGAACGAGGCAGAGCTGAAATTAAGTTAGGCGCACTTGTAAAGAGATCCAGCTATGGTAACTTTATAATTGAGCCATTTTGTTCTGCTCTCAATCAGCTTCAAATCGAAGGACAAATTACTCAGAGATAGCACAGGTTGCAGTTTGAAAACTGACAATAATAAGCAAACATTGCGGTCTGATTTGATCTGCTCTCACTGTGGTGTAATAACTTTCTTTGAAGGTTGTTTTGAGAAACATGGTAATGCCTGGAGGCCAAGAACTTGATTTTGTTCTTCTTCCAAGTCCTGTGCGCTGCAGTCTCTGTACTATATATCAGAGGGTGCTTGGCAGCTTCTCTTGACTAACCATGAGTGTCATCCACGTTCTTCAGGTGAGAGAACCGTAGAGCATAGCCAAGCTGCGCTGAGGCATCAGTGTGTAGCCATCCGTATTTCATAAATCACATGGTTTGATAAAAAGCTGCAGACTGAGCATTCAAAGCGTACAGGAGCGTCAGGGAAGCTGCTGCAACGGGATTTCTGTTCCGTGTTCAGATCTCATGAGGCAAGTTGTGTTCCTTCCCATAAAGTGATGCTCCTCTTCCATCACAAGTGTGCTCCCCTGTTTCCTGAAGAAAATAGGCTGGAGGAGAGTCATTTGGTGGTGTTTGGAGCTTGGATGGGAAAACTGTTTTAGAGATGAGTGTCATACAGAAGGGTCATTGCAGAAAGGTCTCTGCTTTCAGGAACCGAGGCAGTACATTATACACTCACCCCGCACGCTTCCTACGGCACATTCCAGACTGACAGCTAGTTAATAGTCCCTTTTCTCTTCTATGTTTAGAGCTACAAAGATTGTTTTTAGTATATAGTAACACTTTAGCACCTTTTGAGGATCTCAAAGCAGATATTAATTAAGCTTCCTAGCACCTATGGGAAGAGAGTAAATAGCCCAATTGCCACTTTATCGAAAGGAAATGACTAGCCAAGGTCATCCACTGAGGCAGAGCCAGGAATAGCTTGTAGGCGATAAAACAAGAATTACACAGCTGCCTTTCCTCCAAAGAAAGATGGCCCAAAATAAGAGTTCACCTGAACTTTTACTCAATTTTTTTGGGAAAAAAAAGTGCAAAACAATTCGTAAGAATTCTCCCATCTGCACCGCAAAATCTCTGTTACATTTTCCAGCCCTAGATCTGAATGCTTTCACTCGACCTGAGACATTTCTGCTTGAGGAATGAATACAGCAGGTATAATGCTCCTGGTAGGAATCTTTGATAAGTAATTTAATTTTTTTTTCTTTTAGCCTGATTTCCTAGACATATGGATACATGAAGATAACGTTAATTCTGATATGTTTTCTGTAGCTAGGTATTAATCTCATGTATCTATTACAACAGTCCGCAATAGATCCAAAATTATGAATCTGCGTTAGTCCTAGGAATTTCATAGTTAAAGGAGTGGCAAAGGATTATGACTTCACTGAGGATAAATGAAAAGAAGGACTTTTGAATGTATTATCTTGCAAGTCCTTTTGAGACCCAAACAGTGTTGGCCCATCCCCTAGAAGTTACAAAGACACAACTGTATTTGCTCCCAGCCAGCTGCTAGGATCTAACCTCCTCGGGAGGAATAAGACTCGGAGCAGCCTCTGCAACGCTGTGGGAACTGTTTCTTCTGTTGTCTCGGGCTGGAAGTAGTTCCGTCGTTACTTTTCAGGTTTGTCCTCAGCAATGGAAATTGAGAACTAGAATCAGAATCCAGAAAACATTTTGACCAACGCAGCAGATCTTTGGCTATTTGAAACTTACTCGTTAGAGCTCCGTAACAGCAGTTGTGACAGATCATGTCTTCACCTTCTGAAGACTAAAGACCTGCTACTTGCCTTCAGGTAGATTTACCATCTCCTGTTAACAGTGTGGGACCTACTACAAGAAGTCGTTCCACCCAGAAAGAAGGAGCAGGCAAAGCCACTAACATTCTCGTTATTTTATGCCTCTCATTTGTCATTCAAACATCCCTGCCCACTTTCAGGGCGTAAAAGAAATTGTAACTGAAAGCATGTTCACGTGTTTTGAGGCTACAGTGCCTCTGTGATCATTTAGCTTTATCCAGGCTTTAACAAATGCTGCCACAGACGCTTACTCCACTTTTTTCTGCATGAAGAAATAAAGAGCTTTTGTACAAATGACATGTATGTCAATCTTTAGGTCACAATACTTCCTGCAGTTGTATCCCAAGTAGGAGACATCAAGCTAAAGGCATTTAAGAATTAACAGTCTGTACCCAAGACAGGAAATGGAGTTTATAAAACAGGTGGATGAAGACCAATATTCACTTGCATCACATTAAAGCAAATCCATTTTTATTTTATTTCCTATATACTGACTTGGACGTGCATTTTTACCATAATCAGACTCCGCAGTTTCTGTAGGATATGTGATATTTGCAGGTGGATTGGTATGGCCTGGTAGACCTTCTGTGTAAGAAATGGTCCATCAGAGGAGAAGAGGGACAATTCTGTAGCGATCCACCAACTGCAGCCGCCAAGGGTTTGGCTTTCCACTCTGAATCCACATATAGATCACAGGATTCTTCTGTAATGCCATAAGTTGTATTAAATGCAGGGAAAAGTTAGCACCCGGTGCTGTAGGCAGCGACAGTTCTCTAGATTTTTGTACAACTGCTCACTTATATTGGTATTGCTATCCTGGGTGCATATTAACCATGATTGAAACAACGCCCATTGGAAGTCTTAAAACCTTAACCACCAGTTTTACTTCTAAAATAAAGTAAACTGCCAAAAGTTCTGATAAAAGTGACAATTTATATTTTTAAGTAGTACGTCCGGAATTTTCCTATAGCTGTAGACAAAGGAATTCTTACCCAGATAAGTATAAGAGCACCAATAAATTTAAGGTAGCTTATGCAAGTTAGGCACTAATGAATGTCATCTTCTGTTTTGTCATGAAAAAAGATCTTTCTGCTGCTAAAGGAGACTGATTTAGATTATGAATAGCTGTAGTGATTTGCAAAAATGGCTCCAGAGAGATAGACTGAGATTCCATATACTCATGGCACTTGAGGTTTCTGCCCTTTTTGTTGAAAATTAATTTGTCCTGTGGGTTATTGGATTCTAGCTCAGCCAATGTATATTGCTCAGTCATCACAAATTTACTTAAAATTTAGTGTAGCTGAAGTTCATTCAACAAGACAAAAGTCTACAGTTGAAAGCTTCTAAAAATCTTTTTAAAAAACTGGCTAACGGTGTAATTGAAAGCGCTGGAATCAAAGTAGATTTACAAAATGTTTTGCAGGTATCAATATATGGTTTATTGTGTTAAAGAGACTCTTCAGTTTCCACTTCCGATGGCGAAAACAAATGGGTGGTTTACTGTCCCCTTGATGCAAGGGGCTTTTAGTGTTTGGCCCCATGCCTCGAACCCAAAACTTACCTTCCTAAAATGAGAAAAGGCGCCTTGTAACGTATTCTACAGCTTCCTACACTACTTCTTTAATTTGACACATACTCTTTTTTATGGGGTAGGGAGAGAAACTCTGGTTATAAAATGTCAAATGCCTCCCCTTACATACTATCTCTTTTCTTTTTTTTCCTTTTTTTCCCCCCTTTCTTTTCTTTGTTTACCTTTGATGAATGAATAGAAATTATGCATTCTTAAATTCCCCATCTAGTGAGTGCATTCACTTCATAGGATTAAACATTGCTGATGCTTATAAATTTGGTGTCCCAAAGACAAACAGGTTAAGGTTAAAAAAAATAATAATCTGATTCTGTTCAAATCAGCAAGCTTCTTGTTTAAATTAAAAGGCTGTAACTAATTTGATTGATGGGTCCAAGTCATCTGTTAGGCTCCACGTTGGTGAATCTGACTGCTGAACCACCCGCGATAGGGATGGTTATCCGAAAGGTAAAGGTTATCCGAAATACAACCACACAAAGGTAACTGTGGCGCAAAAACTAACATGGGCGATGATATAAGGAAAGATGATTAAAGAATAAGCAGATCTTAAATGTTCACAGGAGAGTGGTTTTTCATTAACTATAAAGGATAAAAATCTTCTCGAGGAGAAATAATTCTCCTTATTTTAAGCTTTATCGGAAACAGTTTCATGTATCATTTAAATGATGGGGATTTTTAAAAAGAAAAATATAAAGGCAAATAGAACTGAAGGTATATGGGAAAAGCTCGTTTTGTGCACAACTACTGTGGATGGTTCCCAAGTAGTAAGTCTATAAACAGTTTGTTTGTGTTCTTTCTACCGGGAATTATCCTTTAAAAAGACAAACAGGAATTTAAAATTCAGTTTAAAATTAATAGCAAAATCACTTCATACACATCTCAGGAAAATAAGAGGAAATGTTCTGAATAAAAATTCATGCACAGTCCAAACCTCTGCTCAGCTGGCTATTTTTTATGTTTCAATTTATTATTTTTTTTTTTTTTTATTTCTAGCTGTAGTGATATATCTGAATACAACTGATCAGGTTTAAGCTATGAGGCTCTCATCTCTTTGCTTGATACACAAGGCTTATACAATTGCAAGAAATGAGATACAGTGCGATAACCAAATCATGACACAATGGACTGGAAATTTTAGATTAATAAACCTCTTTTGGAAGAGAACTAAATAACTTTTACAGTTTTATCTATGGCTATTTGTTTCTTTGAAGATTTATGGTCCTTGCAACAGATATGCATCTTATCTTTCACTCTTCAGATTAAAGGAAGATGATTTTAAACAGGCTTGTGACTGGCATAATCTGGAATTGCAGATGATCTTCCTTTAAAAAAATGCTAAAAGTGAACTTGCAAGTCAAATGAGAATATCATTACATATGTCAGGGGGTCTGAGGAAAAAAAAATCTGCATACAGCTAAACAAGATCTAATCCTTATTGTCGCCACCCGGTATCCTTAGGCAGCGCTTTAGCAGCCAGGTGCGCTCCGTAATGCTTACCAAGGAATTAAAACTTTTCACCCTGCTGCTGCTTTAATTGATTGATGCTAAAAGTTTAGAAACTCAAATCTAACCAGCTATTACAAAGCTCCTTTAAGCAAGCCTTCTCCTTTGAAAGCGGGATCCTCAATTGAAACTGGCAGCCCACATTTTTAGGTTTCAGGCAGCTCTGTCATTCTAGGAGGAATGTGTCTGCCACTTCACACGATAGCTTGAGCTGAAAGACATGTACTTTGAATCAGAGAATCAATAGAACACTTAATGGACAATTAGGAGAACAGCTGTAGGACTGTCAAAGGCCCATCTGTACACAGCTCCAACAGCCTCCGCCTGGACAGGGCACGGCAAACACAGCTTACTGCCCCGGGGCACCCGCTCCCATTACAAAATCCCCCTTTCATTTCCCATTTAATGTTAATATAGTATTCTTTTTTTCATTACAAATTTTAACACGTGTAGAAAATTATGGAAATGGCTCAGGCCATTTGTCAACTTATATCATGTGAATTGATCAATAAATTTCACCACTTTGTTGTTAATGTAGATAAATTTTGGCATTTAATTAAGCTACAGCGAAAATGTGGCCACTTTTAATTTCAGCAGATGCTACCTTTTCATCTGTAATACAAGAATACATTGGCAAATACAATCCAGTCGCTAAATATTTATAGACAACATGACAATTCCTAAAAGAGTTATCATCAATGATTTTGGTTCTGAAACAATTAACATTGTTTAAAAGAGCTCATGTGGAAAGCTGAAATAAATTCTGAACAGCAGATTAAGTTATGGCTAGGCAGATACATTGCATATATATAAAGCACATAAATCTACACACATTATAAACACGGATGCCCACACCGATTATTATAGGAATACTGTCTATGGCATACGTGTGCACAAACATATGTAAATTCTGATAAACCGAGGTACAAATATGCATAAGTGCTCTTGCACTACACATACATCTTTACAGATATCTCTATGAATTAGACCCGTATAGTGATATTTAATGGGCCTGCTCTGCAAAAATGTAATAAGAGAGATTGATCTCAGGAAGTAACAGAAGGAAACATTTCATATATAAACAGTTTATGTAGAATAACTAAGAGCTGACAAAGGCATTGCAGTTTATAATAATAAATGTACTGAACTTTTAAAAATACCGAGTAAATTTCTAAACCACAATAATCAGGAATTAGCCTTTTAACTTCTGGATGTTTTTTAAGGACACACAGATTTGGCCAGACAATAAGAAACACAAATGAACATTTTAGGCTTTCTATATGGCCTTAGGGACCCCAAGATGAAATCCTGCCTCTGACAGCCAGAGGCCCTGGACGCAGCACTCGGCAGCAAGGCTTGACATGATGAACTGCTGGATCTCCTTTGAGCGGGTAGGGGGAGGAGGTTGCCTGGTGGGGATATTGCCAGTGCCTCTGGGGCAGGAAAAGCCTTGAAATCCCATCGCTGGTTTCGCTGTAATCCCCCTGACCACGTGGGTTCCCGCCTTGACCTGCAAATTTTGCTAAAGCACTTGCTTATTTAGAGGACAACCGTGCTGGCGGCGTGAACGTGTTTACGGGAGGAACCGCGGAACAGGGAAATCAGTGGTGGTCACACGCACGTAGTCCTTACAAAGGGCTTTTAGCAACTGGACATGGAAGTTGGTCGTGGACATCACTCCTTCCCACACCTGGCATCATCCCACACTCGGGCAGTGAAACAGTCCTATATTCAAACACCAGGCGGATGGGCAGACATCCAGCATCCCATAGGTATAACTCCTTTTGTTTGACTCCATTGTGAGTTTCTCAGATGATTTTACCTAGCTGTGAAAACTAACTTGATAAGGGGGGGAAAAAAAAAACAAAAAGAAATTAAGAAAGGAAGAGACGCACACAGATACACCGATCATTTTTAAAGTGAGTTTCTGGTTTTGTGGATTTGTCACCACTGCAGCATGTTTTATTTTCAGGTTTTCAGAGCAAGCAGTCAGCAGATTTCTCAAAGCTGTTGGGGAACGCAGGAAAGAGGACTGGAATACCGTTCAAACTGAGACTAACTGGCTTTTAGCCGAGGACTTGCAATTCACACAGAGAGAACAGGGAATCCAAACGCAGTAGCTGTGGTTTATGTACGGTATTTGAACCACCGGGAAATATCTGGACAGTACAGAACATACTCAATAAATTAACCAAATTTGAGTCATTGAAATTATCTCATTGGCCTTTCCTGTTAAACAGAAAGCTTTGTCTCAGCTTCCCAAGGCTTGTTTTGCATTTCAGAGAGTAGGCATTTACCCCTCCTGGACTGGATCAACACATGAGCTCATCAGTGCATGCCTGCGATCCCTCTTCCGCCTGGCACCACGATTCAGCTTCTCCTCTTGCCGAGAAGCAGCGCTGCTACGAAGTCCCATGGCCAGGCTCTCACTGCGGCTCCTGCGACGTACCTGCGCACCGACCGGCTCTCCTGATGTGGTTGCATTCCCAATGCCCTCCAAAGAGCCTGTGCACCTGTGCGTACAAACACTCACCCGTAGGCAGGCGCACACAGAAGGAGGAGAGTGGTTCCTGTGGAGGAGGAACCAAAGAGAGATGGTGACAGGTCTCCGCAGCTTCAGCCCAGAAGCTGTAACTTCCGTATGACATGACACGCTGGTGAGTGGAGGGAGGCTTGTTGAGATGGTACGTCTGAGTTACTTTTTTACCTTTTTTGTGGCCTGGCACGACAGTCCATGCATTTCATGACAATTTTTTTCTGTTGAAATTAGAAGAATTTTTTTTAAAAAAAGAAGCTGGCTTAAAGGTCTACAAAAAAAATCTCAGTGCCAGCTGCTGCAGTTACATATCAAGTGCACCCATAGTGGATCACTGGTGCTACGTGCTGCCGAGCTGTTTTAACACTCATCCTTTATCCCCCATTTCTGTAGCAGGGTGTGACAGGACCCATCCCAGCCAGCGGCACAGCACCAAACCTCCCACCCCACCTGGGCAACCGCAGCTCCTACGTCATGCAAGTCGGCCGTGCCGTCGTGTCTGCTCCAGTGAAGTGAAAAACCCTTGGGTTTGAGACAGCGGCGCTTGTTTCTCAGCCTGACGGCGTTAGGAGGAACATTTACCAAGTTTTTAATGGTGAAGACCTAAACTGTAGGTAGGAGGGGATTACACTGAAACGAGCAACAAAGTCTACTAAACAATCTTTATTGTTGAGATCTTTCGAAAACAACAAATCCATTTGGCTCTTTCGGCAGTAGAGCATTTTTGTGGGAGATCCCTATTTATCTGATTTATTAGAAATGCTCCATTGAGACACAAAGCATTTTTCTAATAAACCTAGAGGTTAGCACTATTGTTTTCAGTACAGCTGACCCTTGGATTTGCTGTAAAACCAGAATCATTAGAAATGCTCCATTGGTTATATTGGAGCATTTCTAATGAATCAGAGGGTCAGCTCTATTGAAATAAAGTAAAATATCTAGATTCATGAGAAAAACTCCATTGAAATGCATCGAGCGTTTCTAATAAATCCAGATTTTAGTGGAGCTCAACCCTGAATCCATTAAAACGTTATGAAAAAATAGTTACTGAGCATGCACCTTAAGTACTTTTTTCTGTGTTAATCTCTCATTTATTTTAAAATGCGTTGTAAAAATAGCAAAAGGCATCAGCGAAAATTTGTTATTTAAAGTCTGCCATTTCCTCTACCTACATAGGAGCAGAGAGCCACTGTCACCACCAGGAAGACAACCCCTGGTACCTCATAAGGTGCGTTTGGCTTGTGTTGCGCTTCCAGGCAGCTTCCAGGAAGGGGGATGCTCAGGCATGGGGCTGAGCACATCGCACCGCAGCAGGTGCATGTGCAGCCCTGCATTCACTGCAGCGTCTCTCCCCTGCCCAGTACGCACATTCCAAATGGGAGCGAGTGTCGGGAGAGTTACAGAGCTGCAGGCTGCAACTGTCCAGAGAGGAGCTGTTTGTGGAGGGCTCTCTTTTCTCCATGTGGGACTTCACTGCAGGAGGGGTCCTGGTTTTCTCCACAGCCACTTAGCAGAGACTGGAGCAATGCTGGTGTCAATTCCCAGGAGAAACCTTCCTGGGTCCCCACAGCAGGCTGTTCCCAGCAGGATCCCCTTGTTTAGGGATTGCGCTGAAGGGAATGTTCAATTCCTTAGCTGGATATTTAAATGCCGATTGTGTATGGCAGCTGAAGGCAGTTAATGATCATAAACAGCAGGTTCACGGGCATTCTCCTTCCAGAAATACCTTGTTCTTGACTTCATAATGGGCCAGCTCACCAAGAGTAAGAGAAGCGCAGGTATGATGGACAGCAGGTCAGAAGTGTTTGTCTTGTGTATGCCGTGAAGGATGCTGAGCCTGAAGTGTCTTATCCTTTAGTGAAGAGTAGATGTAGAAGAGGATCCCTCTCTGTCTTCAGGAAGGGACATCTTAAGTAAAAGCCTCGGTACCAGATACAGGCGTGATGCGCTTAGGGCATATGTCCAGGGGATGAGTTGCCACGTACCTTCAGGCTTCCGCAGTTTACCAATGTGATTACTGATGAAGAGATTATGAGAGATTATGTCCTCTGTACTTAAAGAGAAATCACAGCCTGCTTTCCCCTGCAAGTTAGATGTTTATTCTTAATTTACAATCACAAGGCTAGCAATAGAAAGAGGTTTTTTTTTTTATTACTGCCAAGCTGAATTGGCTTTTTCTACCATTTTTACTGTACAACACTATTGAAAGCCTGGCCGACTTTCAAGTTTACTTTAAGGCAGATTCAACGGCTGTAATCTTGTAAGAGTGTGCGTCCTAAAGATGAGATGGTTTTGGCTCAATGCAAGTTCAAACTTTGTTCTTGCCAAACAGCTAAATTACATATCCATGGCAGGTGACATCTTTAACCTGTTTGTCTATTTAACATTGTCGGCTTGATAACTCCCTGAAAACTGAGGCCTATGGTAATAAAAATTAGTTATTAATAGTAGCATGTTATGGGCCAGAACAGGAAAAAACAAACAAGAAGTCTTTCTAATTTATTGTTTCACAACATAACAAGAAGAAGTAAACATTGGCAAATTTATTTTAAGGGCATGCATGAGTCAGTCCCTCAGTGCCTCTCTTGACGGTCAAACCCCTCCTCAGAGCAGAGTTGAAGCTAATTTTGTCAATTTTGCAGATGAACTTCACAAGAAAGTTGCTGTGGCAAGTTTTCATGATGATGACGATGATAATACCCACTTCTCTCTTTTTTGGAAGTTAATGCTTTATTATTACACCTCCTGTCTTCCAGAATACTACTGCTGAAAGGCGCCTGCTATAGACGTGGCGCTGCACGTGGCAGCCAGGTACAACACTGGGAGAGAGTTTTGAGAAGGGTTTGGATCAGCGACCCTCTGACAACCCCCTGCTCTCAGGTAACGCATCTCAAAAGCTCTGAAAACGTAGGCAAAAGGCACGCTTGTGTTTACGCACCCCGAGTGAGGGGCATGGGGTTCAGTGTACCTGAGGGAGTAGGTGAAAGAGCTGGATAGATGGTGCTGGAGTTGATTAGACCAATGTTACATCAGGCTACTTTCTCCCTGGTGTTTGTGATGGCTGTCTGAAGGCAGGGTAAAAAAGCACCCAGCGTTTGGACATTGCTCTGTAATCCACAGAGCTCTCCCGCCCAGCTCCCAGTTTCAAAGCACGTGGAAGACGTTGTAAAAAGCGTCTTTTTAGTTCAAGGGCAAGTCACGTGCTACTGAATGACAGCAAACCAGGTCTGGACAAAGGAGAATCTCCTCGATGCTGTGCAACGCATCCAATACGGCGTGTGTGTTGGTTAGGGGTCACGCCTGTAGCCTCGCCGGGGCTGGGAGCAGCAGGGCTGTGAAGTCCTCAAGCAGCTTCTCTCTTTTGCAGTTTTACAGCCGACCTTAAATGTATTTCGGAATAGTTTGCTTAAAATTAAGCAGAGGAAGACAACACATTCATCACATCCCCTTTACAAGGCTGTTGAAGGAACTAGGCTTGTGTGTGTCGTAGCGTTTTATAGCAACGGTCTTTCTATAGGTCCCCATGCTTTCGGCAGATAACGGAGAAGCTGGCTCGCCTCAGATGCGGGCTCAGTTCTGTTTATTTTATGAATGCATACAGGCAGCGTAGCCGCAGTTTGTCAACTTATGGTGCTGTTCATTTAGCTGATTTGTACCTGTACACACACACACACATATAAAATGTATATGAAAAGCATATTAATATAATTCTATCTCAACAGATTTAATTCTTAAATGCTACATATACTTGTTTAATCTCTCATTTTAGAAGTAGGAAAGGTTAGATTATAACATCAGGTTAGCTCTCTTTGAAGCAGGTAATAATTAAGTTGATTCACTGTTGCAATTACTGTCAAATCCCCCTTAATTACCACGGATTTTATAGCAGCTTCATTATACGTCTGCTGTAATGCATTGTGGCCCAAAGGAGAAGTGTTGCAGGAAATTCTGCATAGCATGTATAATTCTCACCTGCAGTTAAAGCTTCTAGTGAAAGCCTCTGCACTAAATTTATCTTTTTTTGACATTTTTCCCCCTATTATTTAAAGCAGTCGAACTGGAGTAACACCACTAAAAAATACACCTGACTTCATAAGTGAAAATTGATCTCTGCACAGGTATTAGGAATAAAAAGGGAGAAATTATAAAATTAGCAGTGAATTATTCTTGGGAAACCGCTCAGCAAAAGCGAAGAACACTTCTGGTCTGGTGTCAAGGCGGATAGAAAACTTCTGTCCCACCCTGCAAACCATATACCCTTGAACAACCTCTCCTCGCTCGAGTAGTCCCACTGAATATAGTTTTTAAGGTGGTAAGAATTGGATGGATGAGTCTGCTATACATCAGTATTTTCATCCATTGTTCATTTTACATGTTTATAAACTGGATTATACAAATACAAGGCACGTGCACAACTAATAGCTTTGAGGGGTTTTATTCCACCTGCGTATTGAATATGCTGTTGTGGGATGTTATAAAAATATTTGATGAAAACAGCAATTTGGACAATGGTAACACCTATTTTATTATCGATCACGCAAGAATTTTTCAAGCAACTCTTCTTTAGAACTGGCCTTCCAACTAACTTCTGTAACAACATAGCCCCGTGAAACTGCTGCTTTATGGCTCGTGTGTCGCTGCTTGTTTCCATTGGAAAAATCTTTACAAATCAGGGTCTGTAAATTGAGCCTGCAACAGTTCAAAACAGATAACTGAATAAAGTGTCCCATGGATTCTCTTGTAATGAAGGAATTTACTCCACAGAATGCATTAGATGCAGAAAGGGCTTCAGTGTCAGTGACACTATTGGCAGCTGTGTTAACAGTTAAGGAGCTGGCTTTGTACAGCAGTACAGTTATTAAATTTCTCCAGAGACCATGACTCATTAATCAAATATTCATACATCTCTGTAAATACACACTGAACAGAGAATACCCTCAGAGCTGAGCATCCCAGCACAAGTGCTCTTTCATGTAACACTGACAAAATCCTGAGAACATGCGGTCATGTTTTGCATTTCTAATGCTGTATGTACTCTTTAGTACCCCGATTCCTAAAAACAGAACACAAATGTTCTTACTGATGGCAAGTGTTACACAGTCACAATTAAAATTGCTTCACTATTGCTTCATACCATCTTTTTAAAAGTGAAGACAGTGAATCAATTCTTCTGTTCTTTGTTTACCATCAGACAAGTAACTTTTTCCCATACGGATGGAGAAACCCAAGGCCATGCTCCTATTAATACAAGAATTTGTATTAGCATGAAAACAACAAACCACTGGTTGAACTGTGAAGGCCAAAGAACTTCATATATTTGCAAAGACACGAGCTTGTTGTATTTAACAAATACCGTATTTTGTGTTTCCGCACTGCCATAAACCGGCACGTCCTCTCACCTGCTCCAGGGGAGGCACAAACACGGCTGAACTGAAGTTTTGACCTTGGTCAGGTTGAGATCACGGTTCAAAGCTGAAGCGTCTCTCTGTGATCAGATGAAGCTCTTCTCTATAAGCCTTTGAAAAAATTGCATTTTCTGTTTGAACTCTCCATCCTGGGGCATTCGTATCTAGGACTTTGGTTTTGACTGTTGCGAGTTCTGATTTCTAATTCTGATTCAGGCTCTCTGTGGGTCGGAGTAGTCAGATGCCTTTATCTGGTGTGACTTGTAGATGGGGGATTACCGTATTGCTGAATATAGATGTATAAAATCCTGTACTATTGTGCTCTGCTGAACTCAGGGGAACAAGAGAATGGAAGGGAATGACCTGAGTCTTCAAGTTCAATGCCCTGAAAATGTGGCCAGCACAAAATCCCAAATGACCTTGATAAGAGAAAGGCGATTTACAGATAAATCCTGGAAAGAGGTGAGTCTCAGATTATACTCCTTTATAGTTTTTAGAGGCTGGGATATAGAATTCACCCCTAGAGCAAGTCCCTAACTGCAGATTTTGAATGGAAGTTTGTAAACTTGCATAACATCCTTATAGTCTGCAAGTAATTTGCAAATGACCCAGTTGAAGAATTGAACTGATCAGAAAATACTTCCTTTTTTAGTTCCCTTTCTAATAAATGTAGATACTCTAGCTTAAGCACCTCCACAGTTCCTTCCACATTAATTTCAGTGCATTTTAATTTTCTTCAACAAGGCTTGACATTTACATTTAAAAAAGAAAATCCCCTCCTATATTTAATTAGGGCACTGATTGAGACAGGCTGGCAATAACCTCCCACACTTCCATGTGAGACAAAACTCTGCTGGGATTACAATCCCCCTTGCCTCTTGTCCACCCAGCTACGGGGCTCCAATCCTGGGTATCCTACAAGTGATCCCACTGCCCTGCGCAACCTTATCCACTGACCCAGCAAGCTGCTGGATGTGGATAAACACCTGACACGTTCACTTTAATAATGTTCCCTTGGGGCACAGGGATTCGCTGGTAGGATCAGAGTGTAGGAAAGGAGGAGATGGAAAATAAGAATAACGTGTGAATGCTGAGCGGGGAGCCCACAAAGCCTTGGTTTTAACACATGCCTAAACACCCACCAGAGCTAGGCGAAAACAGCAAACATTTATTTGCGCATCTTCTTGCATAAATAAAACCCTGCTGATTTGCTTTGATGGCATTTACGACCACATTTATTCATAAACATTAGAGTGAGCAAGTTTTTATTTGCAGGAGCGTTCATAGAAAACAAAAGCGTCGTGAATTCTGATGTGAATAAATACCAGAGAGCTCTCACACGAGAAGGGCTTCTGCAGTCGTTAAGTAAAGCTCCTTTTACTATTCACACCGTGGCTTCAAACAATTACAGCTGCCCGTGAACTGCTTACAAACAGGGAAGGGAACTGTTCATAAAGCTCAGTTCATCCAATTAGGCAACAGAAACCATCTCATGGAGGTACCCGATCGTAGGGTCAAACGATGATTACTCATGGCTCAATCCTGACTCCCTCAAATGCCTCTTTACACCTTTTTGTCAACGCAAACAAGTCACCAGCATTTTAAGACCCCTTGACATAATGTTGGCGTGGTCTAACCAAGGCGGTGGGAGGCTCTGACACCTTTGGGCTGCCAGAAAGCAGCTGTAGGCCGAGAGAGGCTCCAGCCGGAGGGATCGCATACGGAGTGTGAGGCTGAAATAGGGCTGTGTGTTATTCCTGACTGTGCTCCGCTGCCTTCCGCGCAGGGCTAGGGAAATGCGCTCCACGCACTGGGAAGAAGAGGTGCATCCGTACTTCTGTAGTAATCCACTGCAGGGTGGTAAAGGGCTGTAAAGTAACCCAGCATATTCTGCCCTCTTGGAGGCTCCTGGTAGCCCAAGAAGAGCTGGTGCTCCAGCCTCCCTGAAAAGCCGGATCACCTTGGATGAAATTGTTGCATAAACAGAACGCGCGGCGGGCTGGATTTCAAATACGCTGTTTATATTCCTTTGTGGCATTACTGACCTTTCATAACTCACCAACGGTTGCTTTTCATTCCATCATTCCAGTTAAGAGATTGTCAATAACTCTGGAAATAAATCAGGTCTCCAGAGTGAGTCCATTTTCTTACTGTAATTAATGGCGAAGAGGAGATCCCTTCCCTGCCTCCCCAAGTACCCTGTGGTGTCCTTCTGGCTGCCTTGGGCATAACCGAGCTGCTCGCCTGCTTCTCGTTACCAACACTTCTGGCTTTGGAGGGGTAAGTTAAAGAAAAAAATAAACAACACAAAACTTTACAGTAGAAAATTTGTAAGCCAAGGGCAAGGGCAAACCCCAAGATTGTTGTTGCCCCTCTAGCACAGCTGGGCAGCGGCAGACTCTGCCCGTGGCCACTGCCCAGCCAGGCAGCGCTCGGGGAGGAGGGGGATTCCTGTCATGTCCCTGTTTTCCAACTGCATTTTCATGCCGATTGCAGCTCACTGAACCTGATGTTTAAATGCCAGTTAACTTACGAAGAGAGCAACCACTTGTTTGCTGTTACTGCTTTAACTAAGGAGCATGTCACTATGCTAAATGTCAATCAGGTGTATTTACCACATCGCTTTAAAAGTGCAAGGTCATACAGTGTCCTCTGGGAGCCAGTGACCTCACCAGGAGCAGATCCAGGCTCCCACGGTGGTGCCTTGCGCAGGAAGCGGGGAGGAGCGGGCTGTGTTCAGAACAGGAAGCCAGTGTTGGCTGTGGAAATCAGGCGAGGGGATGCGTGGTATCACCTCAACACCAGCTGCCACCACACCTGGAAGGAAATTCAGCAGCTGCCTTTATGTAGTTCTGACAGTTACCTACTCACATTCTTGTCATTTAGGGGTGCCTCATTAATACTGGGAGAAAAATGGAACTGCCCAGGGGGACATGTTTGGGAGGCTCCCACCTAGCTGTTCTCACAGGAGTGGAGCCGCTTGGAGACCTTCACTAACAAATGAGGGCAGCCTCAGTTCTACACCTCTGCTAAAGCACAGGGGACCAGCAAGAGGGAAAACGAGTCTTTAAAGAAAGGCACCGCAAACGAGCAGTTCTGCTGGTGGCCACAGGTGGGCACTACCTTAGTACTGGTCTTGGGTATCTTCCTTTTCTCGGCCTCTGGAAGTTGGTCTGCAATTCGCCAGGCTCTTTCTCTCTAAGATCAGTTGTCTCTACCAACATTAGTAAATAACCCCCTCTCCTAAACAGCCACTTTAGATGGGTTGTTATGGGGCAAAACCAACCTTCCCGCCTCATCTTTCCCAAGAGCCATCCCTGAGGGTCTGCTGGCCTGTCCACCATGGGGTTAAACCAGTGTGCTGGGTTTCTCCACCAGTCTCCAGCCCAGTCCAAGACTTGGGGTTGGAAAGCCGTCAGAAATCAGCCGCTGCTTTTCCCGATTGCCTGCAGGGAAGGTGGGTGCTGGCCAAAGGCCTTTTTACAGGCCATGAGCTTGGCTTGAGATGCCAGCGGCCATGGAGCCCATGGGCAATGTGGTGGCTGGTGGGTTTTCCCCATGGAGGAGCGCACAGCCAGGTCACCCACAGAGGTCCTTTACCTTACGGCACGTGGGCTACCTGAGCTCCCAGCCCCAGCGCTGCCTGGGGAGGGACCAACACCACCACATCCACCATCCGCCCCGAGTGTGGTGGGGTTTGGGTCTTGGGTCTCTGGTCAGGTAGAGGTAGGTCAAAGAGGACCCTGAGGTCTCTCGTTGGTTTGAAAACCGAGGCCAGGACCTTTGCTGGAAGGGGAAGGCAGAGTCCCAGCTAGTCATTTAGAGTCCTGAGGTTGCGTCAGGCTAATATTAGATATTATAAACACACAAAGAAATGTTCCTTCTAAGGGAAAAGGAAATGGGAGAAAATTGAAAAAGGTTATTAGGCAATTAAAAGCTCGGCCTTTGAAAAGAGCTGCTATTTGCTGCCTTCTGGGGCACGTGCAGTCCGGCTCCGCCAGGCAAGCGAGCGATCAGCCAGTGATTTGTGGAAGTCCTTTAAGAAAATAGGCCACTGCTGGGTGTGTGAGTAACTAATGCTCATTTGGTTTGTGTTTGAAGGCAGCAGCGGCAACAGTGATGACACAAATTAATTGCACAGTTTTCAGGAGATAATGCGGACGAGGTAAAGAGAATTACTATGCGATTAACATGGTTTCCAATTAAAGTCCCCTGTAGTTACCGAAAAACATTAATTTCTAGTAACTTGGTAATTTAACTTGTGTCACCACTGTACACAAGTGCCCCAGGGCAGTGTATGGGCTTGTCGGTGCTTAAGACTTTTATGAAAAACAGAAAAAAAAATAATCTGAAAATCACCACTAGTTTTTAACAACTATTTGTAGCAGGCTTCAAATACAGCACCACAGTGGTGAACTAAAGGACTTGCCAACAGGTCAAAGGACCAAAATCCAGGAGCTGTTCTAGCACTGAAGTCTTTCTTGCTCTTAGTCAAAAAAGGAAAAAAGACTTTCCACTGTTTAAATAAACTCAGCAAAGGTGTTTCAACCATTATGTTTCTTTATCAACAAGTCGCAAAAAGACTGAGACAAATGAAACTATTTTGCCCTTGCGGGGAAGTTTGCTGTTGGGATGGCAGAACTAATTTTTTCTTTTTACCACTTACAGACTACAGCTCACATTTCCCTTACACCATTTCTGGTACAAGAAAGCCAAAGGTCTTTAGAAGAGCAGCTCATTTTTTGGGAGACAGCTAGCTTAGGTGGGTACGTGCACATGGGGTTTTCCAAGGTACCTGAACTTCAGCCACTGCAGTTCAGGAAGAAGGAAAATTTATCCTTTAGTTCCCATCTCAGATAAAGCTCAAAGTGTCCCCAAACCAGGATGCTGCTCTACTGCAGCAGGACGGAGCAGCCCAGGGCGTTCTTGGGAGTGCGCAGCAGACCGAGAGGTACAAAGGCCCAGACACGGCAAACTTGCTGAATTATCAGGCCTGAGCAGTTTTGGTTTCGTCGGATGACAAAATGCAGTCACCAAGTAGCGTCACTGCTGGTTTTAGCACATGCATTTCCAGAACATCCATCTGTTTTCCCCCTGCCCGTTGCAAACTGCAGGCGCACTTGGTGGGCAGTATGGGAAGAGTCCTTTGACATCTTCCCCAGTGCCAGGCTTCTTCCCAGCATGAGGGAAGACTTGAGACACATATCAATGCTGTACAATAACTTTCATTAAAAAACATGACAATACCACATCATCAGGACAAAAGGCCACTGTGCAGCTCCGTACTTTTGTTGCTTTCACGTAACTCAGCACCACTTTCAACCTCATTACAAATATCAAACTCCTGTGCGTTAAAGCCTCTGAAGCTTATTACATTTTATTATTACTACAACAACAGAAGCTGTAAATGGAAAAGACGTTATTGATTCAACTCATCTGCTGAACGCAGATTGTTCTTCACTGTGCATTTGTTAGCCTTGGGGCCGGGCTGGTTTTTAACAGTGTTAACGGGAAGACTTGGAAGGCTTCTGGGGGAGAGAATATCACACAGCCTTGTATTCCCCTGCAGGAAGCTCTTCGTCGAGCATCTTCCCTTTTCCCAAAGTCTGTCCTTCTGGCATTCCCTGGAACTCCTCTCCCCCTTACCCGTGGGCACACGGTTGTGAAGCACTGTGCTTCCCTCCCTCCCCTCGCTCCTCAGCTAGAGAGTAACAAAGCCACATAGCTACAAGTTAATCGTCCTTAAATCCGTCCCTGCAGGCTCCCGATCATTTTCCCTGTTCTTCTGTGCACTTTAATTAGTGAATGCCTTCCTCGTTTAAAAGCAAGCAGAAAGAAGAGCATCGGTGAAACCAGATTATACCAATTATGCCCCCCTGCTCTGTGACACAAGCTTTTAACCATGCAGCATAGGATTGCTTTTTTTTTTTTTTTTTTTTTTTTTTTAAGGTGTGAAAGCAAAGTACAACTTCATGTCTCATTTCCTGGGCACTGCTACCCAAAGGAACCACTCAAAGGGTTGGCATTATTTTTGCTAAAGCTACATTAACTTGTGCTTCACGAAACAGGAATCTTCTATTTTCTAGCCCTCACTGACATTCACAATTCTCCTCATTTTGACATCTAAATTCCATAAGTACGTTGTTTACTCCCTCTTCTGGGCTATTAATGAAAAATATTAAGCAAGATCAAGCCAAACACTCTCACATACGTGCAGCATCTAAAAGTAATATTATGCCAATTATTAGTAGGATTCAACAGTGCAGAGGTTACTAATTTAGACAAATGATTTGTGGGTTTGTTTTTTTTTTCCTGAAAACAAGTGAACACAAGCTCATTTTGGCTTTTTGGTATATTAACTCAATTAACACATGCAAATGCGCACTCCAGCCCTGACACACACACATACTTGATCTAGATCTGCCTGAAATTTATCTGTTAGTCACCTCTTTCTCATAAAAGGCAAAAAGGTGCTTTAATGAATACACGTGATGCTTATTATTTGGATCGGCAACATTTGTGCCTTCTGTGCCTGAACGGCACTTACAATAGGTTAACATTTGGTTTACAACACACCAATAAAATTTGCCTTTATTGCAAATAAACAGAGTATTCACACCTTACAGTATTGTTTTAGATGCAGGATTATATTCACTCTTAGAGAATCTAATATTAATATAAAAGGCACATGCATTTAATGTTTTCACACCTTTTTTATTTTTCAAGCAGTGTTAATACCTATTTTAAATATTGCATTTACTTTGTTAAAACATGAAACTATTTATGTACATTTGTTTGCAATCTGAGAACACACACCATCAAGTAATCATCTGTACAGTAATAACAAGTATCAAAAAAAAAAAAATCACAGCCCGGAATTTTTAACACCCACTCCCCCCATTTGCTTTGATTTAAAAGCTGCACTAACGGGAGAGAAGCCTCAACATTATAGTAGTTGGAACAGGAAACAAACACCGCTCTCTTCTAATAATTGTCTTTAGCTGCTTTGATTGGTTGCAGTTAATATTAATAGTATAACCTTTAAAAATTGTGGGGAAAGGTAATACTTTATCTTCACTCCTCATATTAAGGCTCCAAAGCAAGCTTAATGAGATACCATTATAAAATCATACTGCTAAATAGTATCTTAACTCACAATTCAGCCTATATAATTATATCAGCATTGCAACTGACAATTACTACTGATATATCAAACTTACCTTTCTTCCCCCGTGCTGCTCGGGATGTGTGTCACGATCACAGCATTAACTATTATTTGGGTTTACGTAGCAAAACAGATGAGAGTTCTCCCCTTACCCCCAGGGACACGCAACTCCAATTTTGCTGACACACGGGAATAACGTGGTCTCAAACCCTATGGATACGCAGCCATGGCATAAAACCCACACGCATCTGACAGCCTCCGTCAGGAATTGTCCTGGACTGACAGGACATCAGGGTGACGAGTTGGGCGTTAGGGACTGGCCAGGCCAGGACGTAGGCACGGTGCAGCACACCTGGCCCTGAACAATGCCTTCTGCCTTCACCGGCACAACGCGCTCATCCAACTAGTAGTAAACAAAAATCATTAGCAAGTGTGTTTGCAAATGACCTTTCAAAGACTATTAACATATAAAACATTATCATCTCTACGAAAATAGACCAATTTCAGCACAAGCTTGCCTTTTTGGGGGAGGAGGACACATACTTTTTTTTTTTTTAATTTTTAAAAAGGCAAGTGTTCTCCTGGACAGCTGCCAATAATCCTGTGTAAAAAGTCCTTAAAGCAAGACAAACTCCTCTGTACTAAATCTTTTTAATCTCTTCTTTTCATCCTCAGAAAAAAGGTCATTTTCTTCATGGAGTGGACTGGAAGCAAAGTCATAGTCTCTGGAATGACCCTTTACAAAAGTAAACAGGGGATATTTCTCTTTAGATGAAGATTTCAGCATCTGCAATATAAAAGACATACCGGATAAAACGTTAATTGGAAATGAAGAAATACAGTAAGTAGTGACATTTACCTGGCGATGACTGAGAAGCAAAAAATGCATTTTTTTATTTTTATTATCATCGTATTAAAACAAAAGCATTGCACAATCTAAACACCCCCTCCTCCCGTTAAACAAACATCTACTTCCATTCCTTCCTCAGGTAGCTGCTGATGTGATGCCTAACCCTGCATTTTGTTCCTCTACGTGCTGTTTGTTTCAGTGCAGCTAGAGCTCTTGTAGGAAGATAAAATAATCTACAAAATAGTTAATGGCCATAACGTTCTCCTCAAACACAGGTAAGAATTCTGCGGCAACTAAGCATCTCAGAGAGATTTTTATTGTAGAATCAGCATGTACCATAATCAATGTTTTTATTAGAAGTTTAAACACATACACCTATGTAAATAAGCCCATCAAGTGCACATGGCTAGCACCAGATTGATGACAGTAACAAGCTGCAGTAACGAGGGTGCCAAAAATCTACATTTATAAATAAGAAAATGACCATGTAGAAAGAGGGTGATGGGGAATGATAAATACTAAAACAGATCAGCAAAATACCTTTAATGGCAGATAAAAATCCTCAAAATACTGAAAGACATTTCAGCATTTCAGGCTGTTTTGGACACTTAATTGTTCACCGATTTTTTTTTTTTTTTTATTTTTTTTTTTTTTTAATTTTTTTTTTTTTTAAATTTCTTACCTGCTTTGAAAAATCAGCACAGTGATTCAGTGACACGCAGAACTACGTTAGCCTAGAGGTATACGCTGTGTGGAACTGCAAATCACTAACCCTAATTTCATGAGAACAATTCATCTAAAACAGTCAAAAAGCCTAAACAGATCTTTAGACAGTAGGAAAAAAAGACAGTGAGGGGCAGGGGGATGTTTAAAAAAAAAAAAAAAAAATCACGATTACAATAAAATCCTATATTTTTACTGTGGTCTGAGATTTTCCACTTTATTCTAGTCTGTTTTAATTGCATTTGGCTATTGTAAAGTGAAACCTGGGTACAAGAGCAAGGAGATATAGGAGACACATGCACACAGCAATAAGGCAAGAAGCAAAACAAGAGTAACAGATGAGCATTACGAAGAAAAAAAAGTTTGTAAGAGGCACAAAGGCTTTGTTTCTTGAGAAGACTAGATAATTGGATGCAAACCCTTTCATCTCTAGGGGCTGAGTACATCTCTAGGGGCTTAGTAGGAACAGAAATTGATGGCCACATGAAGGCTGTTCGCTGGTCTGTGAAGTGGACGGGTGGACTTAGGCCAGCTCCTAATTGCAAGTTTGCAACAGAAAACTCATCGGAAAACCGCATCCCGGGCACGGCACGGCGACTGACCAACCATCGCACCTTTAAAGGTGGTGCCTCCAACTCGGGACAGAAATACACCTGCAGTGCCACTGCCGTTGTCCGTATGTTCAATCCTCCCAGAAACTGGCTCCTCTACAGGTAGGTGTAACACCTCTCTCTAGGTGCTACGGGAGGTGATGAAATACTAGATACAGCATGGAAATTGGGTGACAGGCAAATGCCTAAACAAGAGTTGAGTGGAACTTGGTTAAGATTACTGCAAATATTATCAAGCTACATCTCAGTGATCAACAGATAATCTGAAACTCTAAAGAACCTGCAAGTTCTCTGGATACCACTTCTACAGAGAAGTTTGTTGATAAACATCAATATTTTTTAGTATTTCAGCGGTTAAGACTCAGACTGCCACTGTTGTCAATGCAACAATTAATTCTTTGTGCTGAACCGCATCCAAGTTCCAACACTCAATCAGCCCAGTTCTTCAGAGAACTTTGCATTTCTGCTAAGAACCTGGGCTACAAACAGGCAAATGCAGCTGTAGCCCAAGTGGATTATTTATTTGCTGTCGTGGGCTTCGATAGGGAAACAATTCACTGCATTAGCAGAAAGACAAGCCTGGTACCAGCTAAATACCAATGTGAAGTAGCAGCAGAGGCTGCGACCAGGAAAAGGCAGAGCCATCCCAGGTGCTGAGCAAGGCCAGGGCTTCTTGCTGACCCCTTGGACCTGCCACACGGTGCGGAGAAGCCAGACAGGAACTGCTGCGCCTGCTCTGTATTTGTGTTGGAAGTACAAGACAGAAGTAAGACTATATGCAGTCAGTAAATCCATCCTTCTCAAATCCGGATGCGTTTCCAGGTCTCCTGAATCTATCAGCTATTTCATTGCAGGTATTATTAAACTACTTGACAACAGCTGCCTAACTAGCAAGTACAGAAACAAAGGGCAACCTGAATGGGATTTGGATGGAGTTTCACCGATTGCTCCATTCGGGCCCGCGATTTCAATGCCCTAATTTCTCTGTGGCTGAATATATGGCTTATAAGGTTTATCCTCAAGTAATAAAAGCTAAATCTTTTCTCCCACCTCTTGTTGCCCACAAAAGCAGCTAGAACCTGATTTTTTTCAGTCTAACCTACACAGGGCACACTGGGAGTTTACTGTGCTTTATAGTTCAAGAGTTACCACACTAAAACTGCAAACAAATGGAAAAATAAGGGAAGAGCGGGGAAAAAACCAAAGGATGTGAAGGAAGGATTGAAAGATCATAGAACGTTTAATCACATTTTATTTGTATCCAAACTTTCCTCTATTTTCAAACTTACTGTGCCTGAAATATGTATTTACCTAAAAGAATGTCATTAATATTAAAGAACATCTAGCTAAAATACCAGGATAATAGCTCTGAGACTTAAGCCAGATTTTCACAACATTTGTTCAAAAAAAAGAAACGTACTTAAATCCCAAACTTGAAAGAAAAGAAAGAAGGAAAAAAAGAGAAAGAGAACTTCCAATGCAGCTGATTTTGTAATTAGATTTTTTTTTACCATGTTACTACATTCAATAGAACAGAAAAACATGGAAGAATAGAAGTGTCACTATTTAAACTTTCCATATATCTGTTGCTTAGGAACTTCTACTTCTTTAAATCTATTTTCTACCTCTCTGTGTAAAAATCAAAGAAACAACTTCAGCATCAATCCATATCTACTAAAGATTATATACAGTATTAAGCTTAAAATTATTTTTTTGCTATAATACTAATACCACTTAACAGGACATTCAAAATGCCGTGCAAACATTAATTCTTTGCGCTGTTGTGATAACTACTGTGGTTAGAATATTAACACTCTGCCCACCTTCTGCTGCCGCTGCATCCCTCCATAGTCTATTTTTCTCAAATCACAAAACACAGTTATTTGCTGCTACCACTAACTAATACAACATATTAATAAAGCTGTACTTCATACACTCACCTGCTGTAATAATCAAGGCAAATAAGTCAATTCCATTTGGACCTATATGAACCTATACCAGTGTTTTTCAAGTGGAAGGACATGGTCAGACAGATTTGCTGGGTGATACCTGCTCCACAGACTTCAAAACACCGTTACCAAATCGCAAACAGGCTGCTTTACACTTAACTGCCATCAGAAAAAGCCCTTATGCTAACAAGAAATAATATACTATTTTGGCTTGATCAAATACTTCCATTGAAAACCCGCTCCCTCCCAGGGGACTGCCTGCCTCTCCAGCATTCCTCCCTGCCGCCGGCTCGGCAGGGATGGATGCAGAAATATTCCCATTTCACGAGTGCCACCTCGTGGGCCCGCCTGTGCCGGCTCGGCCGCCCAGCTTCTCCCCACACTTCACCTACAGGCAAAATCGGATGAAATGAAAAACAGTCTCGATGCCTCATGATTAGGAAAGCAGCAGTAAATATCAAGAAAAGAAGAATGTCTATTTAGAAGAGCGAAGCCGATTCTCTCCCCTTACCCATACACAGTACACACACACCCTTCCGGCCGAGGAATCCATTTGGTAACTTTGACACCTACCTTCGTTATTTCTTCAGAAGCCTTCTCAAAGTCCTGCACAGTTCTGCAATAAAATCCTACTGTGCAGCTCGGATCCATTTTTTTGAATGACATCTTTTTGGGGGAAGGACAGTGGAATGACTACAAGTTTTGAGATTAAAAAACACGAAGTACATGGTTACGGTTGAGAATGGTACAGACCTATGCATTTTTTTTTTTTTCCCTACCAACAGCTTTACCATACAATCCCCTGTATCACTTGAATTAAAACCCAGCACACGCTTCTGAAGTTATTTCTTCCACACTCCCCCCCCCAAAACGTTCAAGTAATCCCACTCCTCTCCCCGTGTATAAAACCTCCCGCTGTTTACGCTGCATTCACCAAACTTGCACACAACACCATGCTAGTTTGAAATCTGTCAAAGCTCTGCCGCTCCCAGCAGTACTTTATGAATATTCCCAAGGCAGAGGAGGTGAATGCTCTTCTGCAAATTGAATTTGTAACAGCTTTTGCACTATCTTACAATTACTGCTTTACTACCACCGCCCATTGCCCCTTTCCCTCCCCCAGCCTCTATAAAAGAGACATAATGGAATAAACCAACCTCATGCATTTTCCTTCAGTAAATGAAATGGGTTTAAAAACCCCACAAAACCCACAAAAGCAAAGCCATATTGCAATAATCCACAAGTAGGAAAAACCCAAACAACATGCCCTGCTTTATAAATGTTATAAATGTTTTTTTTCCTAACGTGAACTCTCTTTTCGTGACAGATGATGCTCTGACAGTGCTGTGAACTGATACTATCAGCAGCCATGCTGTAAGAAAAACCAAACAAATACAGAAACCCCTTCCCCACAGCCCTCCCTCATAGTTTATGACAGAAAAGGTAAGTATATGCTATCTACCCTCATCATGTGTTTGTTTATTACAGGAACTGTAGCTTTGGTAACTGAAATTATTTCATCACCACTGACTGTCTCTCAAAGGAAGTCCTCTTTATTCTGCTTCTAACATGCAGAACTACCCCGACATCCTGCTCTATTCCCTGACATCCTACCTCTCTTCAATCCCTAGCAATCCTGCTACCGCTGCTCAGTGACAAATGCGAACACACCACCTCTGCACCACGCTGCAACGGAGACACCGCTGCACTAAAAATGCAGATTTTGGGTTTTTTTGTGAACTTCCCCCAGGGATCAATATTCACCAGTGAATATTCCGCGCTATTTCCTTGCACATTTGCAGGTAAGCTGTGCACAGCTCGCGCCTCGTCTGGCGCCGCGCTGGGCTGCACAGGACCAGGAGAGCTTGCTGTCACACCACCAGGACGGAGCAACACAGGAGATTTCTTACCAACACCAGCGTGTTTCCACTGTAAAGGATAACTCACAATAGCTACAATCTGATCTGACCATGGCAACAGCCACCCCTGACAGCTAACATCAAGCAGCTTGGATACCAGAAACCCTTTTTATCTCCCCCCCCCCCCCCCCCCCNCCCCCCCCCCCCCACCCAGTCAGAAAAGTCAATTTACAGAAGATGACAGCGCTAATCTGAAAGTATCTGTCAGCGTAATAGTTTTACATATTGAAGTATATTGTTCTTCGCTTGTGATTACAAACCTGAGAGGTATTTGTATTAAAGCTCTGCTAAAAAAATACAAGCAAAGATGAGAAGTTGTGTTGCTACAAGACTGATTTGTAGCCACTGTTTTTTTCTCCTCATTCTGTTCAAATTTTAGATGCAGAAATTGTATTTTGGATACTCATTCCTGAGTCCCCGAATACGTAAATCGAACCCTGCCTTACACACCACATTGCAGCACCACCACGGTAACTCAGGTTGTGCTGTGCTGTTCAGGGCAGTAGTCTCAATGCTACACAAATCACTGTACAACAAAGAAAAGTGGGTAGGCTTTTTTTTTTTTTCCCCCACTCCTCCAAACAAATGGATTCTGGAAGCCAATACAGAGTGGATTGATTTCCAACTTATTCTGGACAATTTGTCAATTTTGAAAATACTCCCTACAGATAAATCTAACAAGCAACTATCCACACTAAGAAAGCAATTTCTGTTTACTTTTGACATTTCTGGACAAAGATATAATACTATTAAATGCACTAAGCATTAAATTGCAATATATTTTCCGTCTGTAGAAAAGCATTAGGATGCGATCAAGCCAAGCTGGCAGCTCGCGTACCTTCAAAATACATTTTAAAACCTTATTATTATTTGGAAATTCATATTAATGCCAGCCCGCAGCACAATCTAGAGGATTAGTCATGGGAACAGAAACCAAAAAGCTGTGTATTTTTTCTAGCTTGGCCACTGAGCTACAGTGTGACCTTAAGGAAGTCACTTCAGCTCTGCTTCTTTGTGCTCTTCCTATCTTTTGTCTGGCTTACCCAATTAAACTGTAAAATCTTCAGAGCAGGCACTGTATTTTACTACAGTTATTAGCATAAAGGGACAAGGATCTTGGTTAGAACCTCTGGCTGCTGCGACAATACAAACAGGTAGAGGCAATACAAACAGAGACTCACCAGCTCTTCTTCCAAATATCTCAACAGGGTAAACCTAAAGGCATCTCTAAAAGTAATGTTTCTGTCTAGGATATTTTTGATACATTTTGCTGCTATGTTGTTGTTTTTTTTAAATTCAGAACCCTCTCGTTTTCTAGAGAATGTTGTACTTTTACATTATATGTCATGCCAATGAAAGCATCTTGCAAAGCATAAATACTGCAAAATGTTGTTTGCTTTAAGCTGTCCCTAGAATTTAACATTAGCACTGTATAAGCTTTTTAATATATATATAATCACTTTTCCTAAGTACTATTTGATTGTACTTTGATTAAGGTAGCGTGATCAACATACATTAACAGATCTTTCTTTTCCTTACAATAATAGACAGGGCCACTGCAGTTCACTGCTGGCAGTTTAAGGTAACTCTTGGCTGCTATACAAAACAGAAGCCATGAAGATAGGGAGGTAACTCCTTACATACCATTTGGACTTACGCTCTAAGGTAAACAGTCCATTTAAGATCACCTGCCCAATCCCGCAGGTGTGAGTTTGCGTTACGACTTGCCTCCACTGTTTACAGGACTTTACTGCAAAACTTAGAATTTTACGTCAAGTAACTAGTATTTCAGGGGTGATGGAGATAAATACCTATTTCTCTTCCTTATTTAAATGCAGTATGTTTCTTCTGAAGCTGCGTTTCCACGTTTAGGAGTACTTAATTTCACAGAAGACGGTGGCACGAGGAACCACTGCTACTAACCAACTCTGTTCTAGAGCAGTTGCTGCTGTCCTAAGCAGTGGATGGACCCAGAGACTGTTTCTACACTGAATGAAGAGTTGCTCCAAGGAGGCTGGAAATTCATGTGGAAGTTGGACACGAGATCCAGAAGGAGAGTTTCTGTGGATGGCACCGAGTACTTCTGCTGCGAGTACTGTGGCTATTGAGCACTTACTTCTGCAACTGATAATGTTTTCCCATGGTACCTGTAAATTGAGTTTTTTAATAACCTCCTTTGGCTCTATCTGTTTTCAATGCAAGTTATTTGGCAAGAGGTTAAAGAAAAAGGGAAAACACTATTGTAAACAAAACAAGCATAACTTTTAAGACCTAAGCGTAGCCTGAGAAGATGCGTTCACTACATCTAGATGCACCCAGAAAGTCATGGCCTAGAAAGGGGTCAGAAGGAAAGAAAGAACAAACGCAGCACCTGCACTTTCAGACCTGTGGTCTGAAACGTGGTTTCTTGTAGTCTGTGGTTTCTTGGAAACCACTATCCCATAAAAGTAGCTTGATAAAAAAAAAAAAAAAAGCTTCTTAAAAGAAACAGTTCAGAAAACTCGAGTAAAATTCACCTAGTCAACCACAAACTTCACTGATAATCAGCCTCAGAAATTTCCACTTGTGTGAAGATAAAAAAAATGACCTGCAAAGTTGTTAGAAGCAAAAGTTACATTTAAAATGATAACCCCCTATTCCAGTGCAGAAAAATTATGAATTCCTGGATAAAGAAACAGCAGGTAAACCTATAGGAATTCGGGTTCCAACCTGGCAACAGGCTCCTATTATTGAATGCTACAGTAATTCTCTCCATGATGCCAATTGCAACTTGAATTTAAAACAAAAGAAAAATGACCAAAAAGACAAACTAACAGAACCAAATCCGAATAACTCAGGTTTAAGTGCTCCAAATATTGTCTATTTTCTTTCATGGAAAGTTACCTAAATGAAGTGATCACACCTATTTTTGAGGTTTTCTGTTAATTAAAAAGAAACAGATGAAGATTAATGAAGTAAAAATTAAAACCCCATATTGAGTTTTTAACCTCTGGTCATTTCTGTTGATTATAGGCCTATAAAGGAGGGCAGAACTTTGATAAATACCACGTAACTGTAAACCCATAAAGATGCAGCTAGCTAGAACATCTCTAAATAATTAGTGTTTGATTCATATGGGAAGAAAACAGTGCCAGGTCTATATCCGTACTACCTCAAGAGGGAAATCCTTTATGCTGACATCTACAAAAGATTGGCAGTAATGAGGATCCATGTAAATCAAACTGTCATCTACAAGGACAAAACAGAAGACAAGTAATTCAAAAAACACCTTATTATTACACTGCTTACAATCCAATTTCTATGCAGAACAGCTGAAAAAAAAAGCCAGCAAGTAACTGCTTGCCAGGCTGATATTCATTGACTGAAGCATAGGTTTTTGCAGGACAGATTAACTTTTGCATAATCAAATATGCTTGTATAAGCAGAATTTTTATAAAGTGATGAGACTGTCATTTAATTTTTGGTGATAAAATTACTTTTACAAACACACAATTATATTCTGGAGTTTGCATATGAAAAATGTATTGTGCTACTTCATCCTGACAGGAAGAATATATTGCTTGTCATTTAAGCATCAACTAACACCACTTAAACTAGTAAAAAGTAAATACGTAAATAAGAACTGCCAGACAGTAACAGCTGAAGTTTGGTGAAACAGATAAATTATGCCTTGTTTATGCAACAACGGAAATTAAATGTACATTTTACAGAATCCAATTACTATATGGGGTAAATGACAAATGACTGGACTTTGGTAGATATGATGAATTAATAAGGTACTCATTTTGCTATTTTAATCATGCTATTTCCCCACTGGTTCAATATTAACTTCCTAACTCTTAAAGAAAAATATTGAAGAGACATAACATAATAAAACACTAACCTTGAAATCCAGCAAAGTAATACGACTGCTTGGGTTTGCCACCGATAATACCAACACAATATTCCAGGCTTAGGATTCCCTATAAGCAGAACATTGAATAATTAGGACAGTGTTAAACACAGTAAGTATTAAACTTAATTAAAATCTTTGCTCTTTCTCTACTGTTTTTAGGCAAATAACTGTTTCTTTTTTTAAAGACCGACTTCATGATTTTCCGAGGTTTGACTCAATTTTTAGAAGCTTGCAACTGACCAAAGTGAAAACATGCCACCAGATACTCCAAAGTTTCCCCCCCCTTTTCATGAGATGCCCGTACACTGAGAGAACCGGCAGTACCATTTTCGGGGAGCAGCCAAAATGTAATGTCATCCAAGTTGAGCACAGGTTGCTTAGGTATTCAGATTTAGGGAGTTCATATACATCTACATTCTGTGGCCCTGGGGGCTCTCTTCTTTTTGCATTCAACTGTAGAAATCTGTCTAGAGTATGAACTTTTACATCACAGCAAGAAATGCCAGTTGAAGCAACAGTGATTACAAGATACAGCTCTAAAAACAGCACCCCAAAATAAAGGAGGAGACACACACACGCACACACCAAAACCAGATAAGCTCCATAAATCTTACTGGAAGTTGACTGTGAGGGTAGAGGAATCAGAGCCATTGGTACGTAGCAACTTTGTGAAAGAGACATGGCAGGATTTAAGAGGGATGTGGGGTGAAATAAAGGCATCTCTTCAGTCTGGAGGTATAAGGGAAGAAATACACTCCTGCAGCCACTGCAAAGCTAGGAGCCGCCGAGGACAGAAAGAGTTGGGATGTCATCTGTGGGCTACAGCCCACCAGTGCTGCCAGCGTACTGCTGCTCACCCAGGTTGGAGAGAGCTGGGGTCTGTTATCCACGGGTCTGTGCTACCACACAAACCCAGCAGACTTACCACTGCATAATAAAACATTGATTTTATGGCTATAGCTTCTAGTGCTGGGGAGAAGGATTTACCTGTACACAGGCAATTTTGCCAAAGTAAGAACATGCAGTAGTTTGACTGACTGAAATTCCTCTATCGCCCAAAAACTCTGGATGCAGTCACAGACTATGGACACCAGAAGATCACCCTTGACCGTTTCTCTATTAAGAGAAGTACCTAGCAAAGGAATGGGAAAAGGCACGGAGGGCTCTCCTCCCTCTTCCTTCAATGTATTTCTACTCTTCTTGCTTTCATGAGGTTGTTTCTTAACAGAGCTCATTAGGATTTTTGTGAGTATTCAGTCTTGGCTTAACACAGTTCTCCATTAGCTATCCCACTAATTAGTTATCCCACTCCAGTGGGAGCTCAATTTTGCCAACATTGAGCACTTTGGAAAGCTGAGCCCAACTGTTCTAATGCAACTGAAGCCCAAGACCATTAAATACTCTGAAAACTGAACAGCCTTTCAGTGTCTGTAAATCCCAGTGCTTTTCTTGTGGCACTAGACAAGCGTTGGGTCCAAAAACTTGGACACTGGCCCAAAATGGGACAGCAATCCAGAAGACCATCAGTTGAGCTGAACTGAAATCTCTATCAGCTGGCAGTCGTACCTCTAGCCTCTCCTCTAAGAGATCAGCCATTAGAGGCATAACCATTACATTACCATTTTATAAGTAGGGAAAACTTCTCTGAACAAAATGATTGGTATTTCACATACTAATAAGACCAAAGCTTCTTGAGATAAAATTTTCTCTGCTTAGACAATTATAGAGTAATGTAACATCACAAGAACTGTTGTAGCCCTCACCTGAGATGCTAAGTCAAGCAAGGTTCACAGGGGTTAAGAGAAACTGCTGCTTATTTAAAATATGAATGAGAAAAGGCTTTTTTTAGAAAATGCTCCTCAAGGACTGAGCATTCAGAACATTTCAGCACATCAGAGGCAAAGGCTGAAACAGCTAAAGAGGACACATCCTCTTCCAGTGGAACAGAAAGGGAGCAAAGCCACTTAGAGTAATGAATAACTGTTTAATCTATGGGAATTCTCTTGTAAAAGTGAATTATAAAAAATTTATCCATTTTCATCCATAAATACAAAATCCTTCGTAAAAATTACCTCTTGTACTACATTCTAAAATCTGCATTTTTAACTTAAATCCAGACCCCAAGAAATGTAGTCACTTCTCGTGAACAGTCAAGCTGGAGCCTGGAGTGACTAATCTATGCAATCGAAAGCCCTCTTATCACCGTCTCCCTCAGAACACGCTGCAAAAGGCAGCACCCGGCTTGGTAAATGAGCAGCAGAAATCCCCCAGTAAAGCCAGTTGTACAAGACAAGCTTAGATAACGTGACTCTGCTGGGACGTCCAGTGCCACGCAAACCTATTCTACCCTGGCAAAAGAGTGTTTTTGAGAGCTGAGTTGAGAAAGTCTCTGCAGGGTAAAACTAGATACAGGTACAAGGAAAAAAAATCAGGAAAGAAAAACAATGGAATAATTCACTAAAATAAAGGGCCTCCTCACTCTGTCTCCCCATGCCATTAAAAAAAAGTTTTCCTAAAATTTTACAGAGAAGAGACAGTCGCCAAAAAAAAAAAAAAAAAAAGAAAGAGACTTGGATTTTGTTAATGCTACTACCACATTGTGGTATTTTAAAAATTAAAACAAGAATTTAAAGACAGATAAACAGCAGCACGGAAAACGATAAAGCAGCAGGGCTAAGAGAACAACCTCTCTCCGAAGCGAAGTATTCTTGTGCTCAAGAGGCAGGATTACAGTACGTCTGCAGGTGTTGGCGCGATAAGCAGAACCTCTACTGAAAAAAAAACCCCAAAGAAAGGGGACAGCATAGGCTTTCCTCCCCTCTGCTTTCTCCTCGAGTTTTACTGTTTTCCCAGTTGATTTTTATTTGTGGTAACTGCTTGCTACTCCTGCGTCACTGTCCTTAGAAACGTCCACCCTAACGCCCAGATAGTGAAAAACCACTGGAAGTAGTGACTAAAGATATCAAAAAATTCTAACCCCTCTCTTAAGAGGAAGAAAAAAACAAAAGCAAGTGGGAAGAACAGACAAGCAACAACCTTAAACCATTTGACATTTAAGAAAACAAGAAACAGAGTAAGGAATTTGGTGTATTTGTGTTTTAAAATGCTGACTGATACTTAGTATCGCCCAACTCTAACAGCATATGTAACTAAATTACCATGTGTAATTTGAGCCACTGCATTAACATCTTTCCAGGTAGCTGCTTTAGGAGCAGGACAGTTATCACTGCTTTACCGAGGGACATCATGTGCTCTGCAATTATGTCTGATCTTGTAATAGGGAAATTTAAATTCTGTAAAGTCAAACTTTACAACCTTCCACTGTAAAATCACCACCACACATTTAATAGGCAGAAGATTACCATCATGAAGTCGCTTTTCCTATCACCTAGTCCTGCTATTTAAAAAATGATTGAACTCTCATTTCATACCTTTACAAACTCTAAGTAGTCCACGTTTGTTCTCTCTCCACCGAGTCTCACAGGAACTAATATAATTACAGCTTTTGTGTCTGCTTTTCCAGAATCCATAAAAGAACACTGTCTGTCAATAACATCTGAACTGTAGACTGAAAGGAGACACACGGAAGTGTTTATATTTAAAATACAATGCCTAGCTTTCGCAAAGACACACCTGCAACATGGCAACACTTAGTCTGACAAACTAAAACTACAGTCTTTCAAAATGTAACTGTCCTCCTGAAACATAAGCCTTGAGTGACTGATGAAAAACAGTGCTATGCCTCCTTATTTTCAGCAGTATTTTGCAGAATGCTAATGTGCTGCTGCTAAGATACATTGTCAGGAAAATGCAGAAGGGGTAGGTTAGGAGAAAACCCATAAATATTTATTCACTTGATAGGAACTTCTAAAAGGAGTAATTTAAAACTTGAAAGCCTACGGCTAACAGAAACATCTACATGTTAAAGGAAAAAAAAGGCAATAATTGATTTTAATAAATACTCAAAGTTCACTGTCTAAAGTTAACACAACACAGTCATTGAAAACGAATGAAAACCCTTAATGTAGTATTACTGCTTGTTCCCTCCAAACTGAGAGATGCGAAAAATCATCACCAGAACAAAGAAGTGAAAAATTAATAGAATTTTAAAAGTTTCCACTGTCATAGTAAGTCAGGTGAAACTGGCGTGTAGTGTATGATTAAGCAGTATCTCTTTAAAACCAGTTTGATCGATTACTCAGGGATGTCGGTCTCGTCTGTCCTATCCCCAAGATCAGTTATGACACAACTAGAATTTCTGGCAGCTAAACAGAGCTCCTGAAGTAACACATTGCGCGTAGATTTGAAAGACTATAGTCATTAGCGTAGTTTCACCACACATTTAGTTTATCTTGTCATCATCTTCTCCTCCTGACCATCCAGAGCTCTAAGCTCCTCTGCCTGTTATTGATCATTTCAAATGCCACACTGGAGCAGAAGAAAGGTTACCGCTGACCAGTGCTCACTATCCTGCTCGTATCTTTGAACTTCAAGCAAAAATGACTTCTTACTATTCTAGTGACTAGTGGTGCAGCGGGTGTTTCCCCTCTAGAAAAATGGCTAAAAGAGAAACCTGTGATGCAGAAGACAAATAAACAGTAACTAACTCATCTACACTAATTGAACTGAAGTATTTTTCAGTTGGTTGGTTGGTTTGGGGTGGTTGTTCTTAATAAGATACAGAAGTTCCTACTAGCTTATTGGTAAAACAACCCTGAAGTGAGTACAAAACAGATTAAGTGATTTAAATCCAAAACACAAAGTTACAAGAGGCAAATTGTAAGAAAAAAATGTCTTGCTGGATTTGGAATGCCACTAGCTTCCACGGTAAGATGCCAAACAAGCAATGTACAGAGCTTTCAAGTTGTGATGTCTGATTCTCAAAGAGAACAAACAGCTGCATATATCAAGAACCCCTTTGTCCACATAATCTCCATTTTGTGGATCCATTTCTGAGTTGATTTTTTCCTTTACAGCTCTATTGTTAAGTGCTTACTGAAGGGCATAAAAGCATCTAAAATATCTCCAAAATCTACATAGTCACAACATTTACCTGTACAATCCTGAGCAACATAGACCGTTACTCCTTGCAGCTCAGGGTCTCTTGCTTCTTCAACAGCTTTTCTAAGTACAAACACAAAACTCTTTCAATCATCTCCCATTTTAAAAAAAATTAACAGTAAATAAATATAAATAATTTCATTTTTAGAAAGAGGTTGGTTTTGTTTGCTGTTGGGTTTATCTGGGGTTTGGGTTTTTTGGGGTTTTTGTTTCTTTGTTTTTTAAATTCAAGACACATTCCATTCCTGATAAATACAGATTGGGGGGGATTGTTTGTTTGTTTTTAAACACTGGATACCAAGATCCAGTGTATATGGCAACACGTTATTGCCAAGCAAAGATTACAATGTCTGGCTATTCAGAAGAAACACTGAAAACCACAAAAAAAAAACCCCCAAACAACCAAACACACACATTAATTTACAATTAAATTCATATTCACTACCTAATTTCTTTCAGTTTATGAGTTTTCTGTCATGTACATTGGGAGTATAAAGGCTAAATTTACTGATGAAATATTATTTTCAACTCAACAGATGTTTTTAGTTGACCTCAGTTCATATATCTAGCCACAAATTAGTATCTCATGTCTACAAAATAAAAGCTTGCACATAAAAAACCGTAAGGTTTCACCAAAACTTTCAAAAAGATAATTGCAATACTAGACCATCCTCAAAAGAGTAAGAGTAATGGGCCTAAAAACTAAAAAGAAAACATGTGTCGATAGTCTGAAGCGTGATCATCAATCAAGGACAACATATGTAAAGAAATTAAACCGTTCTAAATAGCAGATTAGCCTTTGACTTCAATACATGCTTGCATTAAATGGTCATTATCCCTTTATTTCACAATATATTTTGAGGAATCGTTTAATACAGTCGTTCTGAAGTTATGAGAGCGCTATACGTTGTTAGTGCTGCTGTAAGACAGAAAGGAGATCTAGGAAAGGAAACCTTTGCAGTGTTGGAAATCACCGGTGGGTTTGTGTTGAATGGAATTCTGGACCAAATCCCCCTTTCCCCCCCCGACTCCCATCATGTAAACAGGCTACTGCACTTCAAAGCAAGCAAAAAAAATCCTGACAGGCTCCAATCAGAAAAAAACACAAAAAACCCCAAAAGAAAACACATAATGCTAACCTCTCACATCACTGTATGCATTTGCATGTATGCACTCATATACACCTGATTATTTGAGTACAGGTTCACTTAAGATTAACATACTTTTATACTAAATACTGAATTCTTCTGTTCACGTATATATAGATAAATGTGTGAACTTTGGCTTCTGCTGCTTAAATGACTTATTAGTGATTCAGTTTATAGGTAAACTGGAATCCACTACGAACATAAGCATGTAAGGCTATAAAAAGACCAAACCAAACCAAAATTGGTAGTATTCAAAGAAATGGCATGTTAAGGCACACAGCATGGAGAAATTTGACTTTCGACTTTTTTTTTTAACCACACTGAATGTCACAGACCCTTTACTTTTACTGTGATATAATTATAATATTAATAGTCCCATACATTTACAGTTTCACAAGAATTTGATGTGTGCAAAGAAATGCTGAAAACATCAATTTTAGCTCTGACATTTCATTACACTATCAGTACATTACAGCCCCCAGGTTACAGTATAAAAAAAAAAAAATCTATAATGTTATGCATGTTCCAAGGTTGAAAGAGTGGTTAGTTTTTAGAACATTTCATTAAACGTAGCTCTACTTAAGACACCAGGTTTGGGAGAGGTACTTGGGACTTCTACTGCCCAAGGTACAGCAAAACAGGAATGTCGGTTTTTTCCTGAAATAAGATTGAACAAAGGCTCAGAGTTCTGTTCCTGCACCTACTGCTATTTCCCTTCCTGGCTCTGAAAAATCTCTAGAATTGCTACTAATATGGACATTTTACAAAGCCAATCATGAACAGTTAGATGCTCAATTAAGCTGAAGTAATCGCATGACACTTTGAAATGCTTCTCCTGTAATGTGTAAGGCACCGTAACAACAAAGAATAAAGGTGTTTTTACCTTAAAATGTGTGCAACAACCGCGGGCCCATACCAATCTCCAGCAATTTTTCCCGACTTCTTTCCATATTCTATCAGCTGATGTAAGCCAAAAGCTGCGAGCGGAGAGTCGCCAAACCAAGAAATTATTTTTCGATGATAAAATTCATTTCTCTTTTCATTGTCATCACAGTTTCTCTTTAGTGTTCCCTGATGATGATTTGACAGGATCTTGGGTTCTCTTTCTGCTGTAAGCGATGCTTCAAATGACGCTGTCAGCTTTTTCACTGTATGGGCTGTCCAGGATTCGGAATCCGAATTGTCAACGTCCAACGCATCTGGCCAGACCCAGGCTGCAGAACAAATTTGAAGATGTGTATCAGGCTCGGTATTAACTTTTTGGTATAATTAGCAAAGGGCATCCCTTTCTCCCCCATGTTCCCCAAACCAGTAATACGTACTTTACGTAGCAAGATGCAAATGTCAGTGTTAAAATGTAAGCAAAGAATTCGAGTGGAATGGGATTTCCTTTTATTTTCTGCTGAATGATACGTGAAACAAAATACTGCTAACATTTGTTCATTAACATAACATAACATTAGCAGTTCACACTATCTGAGACATTGGTCAGACTCCATGATTCCAGTCAGTTAAGATACACAAGATATACAAAGCACAGGTTGGAACTGTCTTATGTATTAAAAATATGACAATTAGCTATTAAGTACCATCTAAAAAGTTTCATCCAAGTCAAACAAGAAGTTTCAAAGTTGTTTTTAATTCTTCTGGTTTCTCACGTTATTAAAACGAAGACAAACCTGAGGAATTACTCATGTAAAAGCAAACACTTCTTCCTGCCAAAATGTCAAAGCCAATCAGCAGAGAAATAGACAAGATTTCCTTATTCACTAAATTTGTGAATTCTTTACCTAGATTACAAGACAAACTTGTTTAAATATTATTCAGCGCAGTATCTACAGTCTGTATTTCTAGCAAAAGGTTTCTCTAACAAGGGATCCTACATGCCGCGTTCTTCTTGCAGCACAACGGTGGTCCAGCAAATCTGGGGAAGAGCAATGCTTCCCTTGTCAGAGGACGGAAAATCTCTCCCGCGAGTTCAACCAACTACTTGCAACACGGAGCACGTGAGGAAACCTCCGCCACGCAGCGGGAGATCAGACCACATCCTGCAATGGAAAGCCCAGCAGGCAAGGGGAAGGCAAGCCCGAAACAAACCCTCCGGATGAGGCGCTTTTGCTCAGCGAGCCAGATTCAGGTAAGCTCCTGGGGTTCAGGAAGCTGCCATTACAGGAGCAAGGGGGACAGGGAGGGAGGACCCCAGCCCTCCTCGTAGCTCTGACTGAAGTGTCCATGTAAGTGTCTTTGAGAAACAAATGGGAAGCATAGAGGCAACTATATTTTAATTCTAAAAATCTAACTTTGAGCTCCGGTAATGTCACAAGAATAGATGGTAATGGCCATAATCCGTGTCACCCACTTGTTGCAGTGTGACACCCACCCCGTGTCAATGCCCCCTACCACAGGTGACACCCCTCTGTGAAACCGCGTGTCAGTTTTTCACTGCAGCCCAGGCAGACGCACACAAAAGCTCAATGTAACAGCACAGGCCTTGCTACTCCTGTACTCTGAGCTTCAAACTTAAGTCAGCGTCTCACGCACAGGCATTTGAAAGTAAAACCTACCAGGACCTTAATATTTAAAATAAAAAACTCATTTACAACATCATTCAGCTGTATCTGGAACATTCCACATGGATGTGGAAGTGTAAGTATTCCAGCTAGTAACTGCAGGCAAGTTTTGCTTTGTAACAGAAACAACACCATTAAACCCTAACGAAAACATCTCTGGGAAAAGAGTAAACAGCGATGAAGAACTTCATGTAAACACTTAAATATGTTTCCAAAGCTACCCAGATCTCATAAAAAGCTTTTCAAAAGATAATTCACCAGCTGTCAGAAGACGAGCTGATGAGAAAAGTAGTCCAGCCAGACCATGCATATTCCATTTTTCTACACATTTGGATTGCCACAGAAACACTAGCGCTCCGGAATCACCAAATCGCTTTCCAAATGAGGATGCACGGGGGACAGCACAAGGAATTCTTTGTACTCGTCGATTTTTAAAGACATAAACCTGGGGCTTTTTTTGTTTGGGGTTACTTCAGAATGAGCCATTACGCATTCCGACACACAGGTAGTCTTCTGATCAGATTTTTAAAATTTCTTTAAATGTGTGTGGAACAAAAGTTCTATTTAAGGGGTTTGTGTTCTCAGCAGAAGTATTTTCGTATGTTTCGATATTTGCAGTCAGTTGAAAGGGATAATGCATGTTTTATGACTTGGATATCTACAGCAAAAGGAACATTCAGTAAGCCAATCCGACAGTGCGGTCATGACACTGCCAAGGAAGACGACTTTGCGATGCAGCTGGTTTGGGACTGTGTTCACAGATTACGTCACATTTGCACGGTAAGTACAAAGTATTATCAAAACAGCCTTTCAGAACTATCTTCTACTAAAGTATTCCTGGGATGCGACAGACAACTGAGCAAACAATACACTGTATTCTCTCTAACTAACATGCCTGGGTGGCTTCAGGCCCATGTCTTGGATCATTGTGACAACAAGCAGCGGTGACAGGACAGGACGGATGGTGTGAAAGGGGCAACGTGGTCAATTATGAAAAGGATTAAGAGGATGGAGAGAAAAGGTGGTGAACGATGAGAACCAAAAATACCTCTACACAGGACATGGCTCAGCTTGGAAGAATGGGGAGGACACTCACGCTTAGCCTTTGAAAGCGTTCCCAGTCTCCTAAAGCTACTTCTTTGGAACAGCTGTGACTGAGGGAGCATTTTGGGATAGGCAATGATAGGAAAAAAAGGGAAGTTCCTCTGTGAATACTCAGGGGGAAGGGAGGAAATGAAATAGTGAAAATTTCAACGCTAAGAATGATGTATTGAAGTTAGATTAGAATCCTTCTATTAGCTCAACAGATGAATACTAGAAGAATTGAATAATGTACAACTTTAAAACTGATAAAAGAACACCACTTTTGCCATAGCCCACAGCTATGGGCTGCGGAACTCATTTCCACACCTCGAGTTAAAGAAATGAGCAAGATTCAAGAGAACAGGACACCTCCATGGATAACAACAGCACCCAGGTACGGGATCACAAATTGTTGTGGTATTTTACTTCCCAGTTAGCTTCTGTGGAGTTTTCCAGTATCTTCCTTTGACACACCTTGGTATTCCCTTTCTCAGAAATGGAAAGCAGGTCAGCTGGATCACTGCTCTGATGCCAGGTAACAATTCCAACGTTAATGATAGGAATTCCAGAACCAAAACCAGCACGCCCTTTCGATTCTGGCCACATAAAGCCCACCACGCTCCCTACGGAACACCCACGCTTATCATGCCGAATATAAAGATCTCTCGTAACTTACCTCTACCAAGAAAATGAAGCATAAGACCTTGAGCCAGCAGCATTTGACCAGTTCTCAACGTGCAGCCCCAACCACAGTCTGTTGTTAACGCAGAGCCCTTTATCTGAGGAAATTCCTCTCTGTAAGTCAGCCATATTCTAGAAATAAAATCTTTACGAAACTCCTCAACGTTTCCCGAAATCTCCGTGTTGATTTTATCAAAGTTGGACCCATCTGTAGAGAGCTCACCGGATTCTGTAAGGCAAAGCACAATTTGAGTTACAACTTGGTGTGGCACTTCTGTTATTAGAAGGTAAGTAAAGAACATGCAACTATTCTATTAGAAAAATAGGGCAAACTTACAAAAGTAACAATTCCTTCAAATACATGAAAGGAAAACTGGAAGGCAAACATAATAGAAGTGTGCCAGCTGGGGAAAAAACAACCCGAACAAAACAAGCAACGCAGCCAACATCACTGTGCCAACAGAATCGTCCACTTGCAAGTAAGCAACTGCTTAATTCACCTAAATGTAAATGGTCAAATAGAGAGAGATTCTTAGAAAACTGCATACTGGAAAATCATACTGAAGGTGTTGGCGTAGTGACTCTTTGCACAGGCATTGTCACTATTTCATTCAGGAGTTTTTCAAAAGAAAATCTCAAATTGACAGGTAAATGGAGTAAAGTGCAAATTACAGCACTAATATTTACAGAAAGAACAAGACTTCAGTGTAAAATCTGAATAAGGCAGGTTAGGATGGGTTGCATTAGTGGTAGTGTTGGACATTTAAATGAGTACATTCTAAGCTTTTCACATTTACATTTTGAATTCAGTAATTGTTAATGATGGTCTTTCTAAAAGATTAAAAATATTTCCACAGAGCTCCTGCTGAGTAAGACTGGAACGAGTTAAATGCTATGTACATACCATCAGTTTTGAAGTGGTAACATTTTCCCAGCAGGAAGACTGGAGAGTTTCTACTGAAGTAAGTTTTTGTTTTCAACACCCAACCTAAAATAGATGCAAAAAAATACAAATTTGTGATTAAAGTATTTCAAAAAAAGAATTCCTAATAGCATCTGATGAAGCCAAAAGTAACCCGTGAAAGGGGAATATAGAGAAAACGTACTGAAATTGGGTTTTGCTTTCATAAATAGCAAAAAGTTCCCATCCTAGAGGAAAAGCAGAAAAATTAAGGTTAAGGGCAGATTAGTAAAGGGCGCACCTGAAAATCTGGATGCTTATAAACAAATTACTGATGTTCAGCTGTGGAAAAGTAGGTTACTCAAGTGTGTGAAGTAGATTCTTCAGTGGAGTTTGTATTTCACACACCGTCCAATATTTTCCAGAAAGGTACATATGAAAAATAAAGTATCTTTGTGCAGATGAGTCCATATTATCCCTGTTTAAAAGTCTATGCAAATCTGCTGTCATTTACGTAATATATTTACTGTTTTGAAAATAAGTAATTTTAAAAAGAAATTATGCAAATTTCTCTGAAAAATGAAAAGCTAAGTAAGTTTGTTTATTGTATCAAAGTAAAAATGGTTTCAAGGGGCCATATTGCATTTTTATTATTAATACTAGTTAAGTTTATGAATCACAATCCCGTTCACGTCAACAAGAAACATTCTGTTCATTTCAATGGAGACAGGATTTTACCATACACTGTTTCACTTACTGTATTTCATGTTGTGCCATGCAGACATAAACTTTGATTTTATCTTTTCTACTTCATCTGTCCCTGTGGCCTCCATATTCAAATTCTAGCGAAAAAGCCATCGCTGTCTTGTAAGACCTTCAATTCTGCTACTGTAAAAACAAAAATATAAACATATCCACGGGCACTGAGAACACAGGGTATAGTATCACCACCAGCCCACTTCACTACTTAAGCCTAACGTGACCAGAAACACTAATAAACTTGCAGAATCCTCCACTTCCAGGGACTGAGAAGCAATCACATGTTCCATGAATAAGTAATAAAAACATTTAATTCCAAATATACACCAATAAAATTACTATACAAAGCTAAATAAAATATAATGTTCTCCAACAGCTCTCTATTGCCCAACAAACTGATCTAGAGCGTATAGCCCGTGCTGGCATACGAGTACTCTCATTCTAATTGGCAGTGAAATGAAAAGCTACAATGCATTCCACTAAACAGACTGGATGCTATTCTTTTCTGCTGAACAGAATACAATAAGCACTTTTTTCCCCCCCACATCAGGGGTCCTGAGCACCAATAAACAAATCTTGCTTTTGTAAACAGCGTTAGTTTCAGTTTTCTCATCAGGAATTTTCTAAGACAAAATTTACGTGCATTGGAGGAACTGGAAGACAAAGTGCAAGATGTTTTGCTGCACGTGTACAAGGCAGAAAGTGTGTAGTATTGAAAATGTGTGTAGTAACAGTGACATAATTGTGTACCGAATTAACTTGCTAGCTGGGTAACATCAAAAGATGAGCAGAATACTGTCATACAACCGGTGTTTACTTTACATCCCTTCTAATTATCACCTGTGGTGCAAAAGAGGCTCTCTTCTGATTTGATCGTGTTGTCTACAGTAGCCCAGCTGTATTACAAGAATGAGAGTGGTAAAACAGTGTTGAAAACCGCTACGGTGCAGGTTAGTTTTGTAAGAACTGCTTATAAATTTTCCAGGGGGGTGGGTGGGTGTGGGAATGCACTGACTCTTTCTGAACTGCGAGGCAAGGCAGACTTCACCTTAAAAGGAACCTAAACTGGTAATAATACAAAAAGAATATATACTACCTTTATCCCCGTTTCCAAGAAATACGAGAAAACAGAGCAGAACTCCCTTTATAGTCATAGAATGGTTACAGTTGGAAGGGACCATCTAGTCCCACCCCCTGCCCCGGGCAGGGACACCTCCCACCACACCAGGCTGCTCCAAGCCCCGTCCAACCTGGCCTTGAACCTCCAGGGATGGGGCAGCCACAGCTGCTCTGGGCAACCTGGGCCAGCGTCTCACCACCCTCACAGCCAGGAATTTCTTCCTAATAGCTCATCTCAATCTCCCCTCTTCCAGTTTGAAGCCATCACCCCTTGTTCTGTCACTACATGCCCTTGCAAAAAGTCCCTCCCCAGCTTTCCTGGAGCCCCTTTCAGACACTGGAAGAGGCTGGAAGGTCTCCCCGAAGCCTCCCTTGCACTTGGCCTTGTTGAACTTCATGAGGTTGGCACAGGCACACCTCTCAAGCCTGTCCAGGTCCCTCTGGATGACATTCCTTCCCTCCAGCGTGTCAGCTGCTCCACGCAGCTTGGTGTTGTCGGCAAACTTGCTGAGGCTGCACTCAATCCAAACATCCGTGTCACCAACAAAGATGTTAAAAAGTATCAGTCCCAGTACTGACCCCTGCGGAACCCCACTTGTCACTGCTCGCCACTTGGACATCAAGCCATTGACTGCAACCCTTCGAGTGCAACTGTCCAGCCAGTTCCTTGTCCACCTGCACCATTTAGTAACAGGCAGTTCGCTATTCATTAGCAGAGCTTCCTTCACTGCATGTATTCTGCCAATAGTTCACTTGGAAATAGTTGATACAGGAGGTTATCTTGATGATGTTTGGTAGCCCAAACCCTTTCATAGATAGCTGGAAAATTAAGAGCTCCTGCTTTCAACAGGAGTTCTCGGGGGACATCAAAAGTTGATCCACAGTAATATATCACCACAACCTTCACCGTATTTTTAGCTAAATTCTGGTAACATCAGATGGTGATGTGAATGAAAGTGAACCATCTCATTTATTTAATAAACTTGGACAATGAGCATACGCCATCACTGACGCTATACACGTTCCCCCTTACTTTAAAAGGAGAATCTAGAACCGTATTTACCTTTCTATGTGTTACTCTCCACTACACTGGGATCAAAAGCAGGATGAAGTCTAAACCATGTTACTTGTCTCCACTAGAAGCATATTTTAAGTAAGTAAAACCTAACCACTCAGAGTTGGAGAGTGTGAAGATGTCAGTGTGCCATGAGAGCCTGAAGGTGGTCACACAGACGCCATGTTTCCGGCATCTCTAGGTAGGGCAAGGAAAACAGCAGTCTACTGCCCAAGCTATCCCTAGCACATTTTTCTGCCACTCCATTCTATTATTTCATAAAAGCCTGCCAACAACTTTTTGTCGGCCCAAGAGGCAATGCAAGCTCGCAAACGTGGAGGAAGACGGACATTTTTTTGCTAGTGAAAACAACAACCTTACTCTGATTAGCCTGGGTTTTGTAGGGGAAGGAAGAGAAAGGTTGGGTTTTAATTTCTTGCCTATTTCCCCTTCTTTTTTTTCTTTAGGAGAAGAAAAGGAAAGACTTTGCATAGACATGTATCACTGACTCCACCTGGCAAAGCTGGTAAGATTAACTCCTTCAGGAGGCGTGTTTGGTCCAGCCCGTCCTCACCAGATCAATCAGCGACAGTCATTTATGCAGGTGCAACTCGTTACCTTAAAAGGCCAATACCTTTAAAAGCTCCCTCTGTCTAAAATCAGGAATGAAACAAACTCTACTGTTCCAAAAGGGCCTGAAGGAAAAATGACTGAAATGAGAAAGCGGCTCATTTTCCTTTAAAAGACAACGGTCATTGCAGCACATTTTTCTTCCATCCCGTTACATTTCTTCCCCAGCATTATGCTAAAGATGCGAAAAAGACTTCTAAGAAGAATGCTAACACAAAACAGGCACATTTATTCCACTGGAAAAATGCAGGCTCTTCCCATCAACGTAGGAAGGCATCAGCAATAGTTCCACTGAAATAAATGAAACAGCGTCAGGAGAAGGTCACAGGGAACGTGGATTCAAGCCCACCGGGCACAATGCAACTCCTGTTATTAAATCTAAAGCCAACGGTTTTACACTGAAGTTGTCTCGTTTAAGGAGTTATCCAGAACATATGTTACCGGGATGATGTTACTTCACAGAGCGGCAGGACAGGACACACCTCTGGATGAAAAATGAAGTCCTGTGCTCTCAGAGCCCCCACCACCCAGGCTTCTAGGAGGGATGATTGCAGCGCGGTGGCTGTTCGCTAACCGTGATGGAAAAATCCCTCCCTAACAACGACATGTGTTAATTTTCATTAACAGAAAAAGCAACCTAACTGCAGCAAAAGGGATGAGTGAAGTCCAAATGCTACTATCTTTATTAGTTAATTGAAGAACCAAGACCCCCTTCACTTCCTTCCTACCTGGAAAGAAACTGAACTAGCAGCAACGATGGCAAAATCCACAAAGAGGTTCCGGACAGAAAATAATGCCAAGAAGTCATTTTTAAGGAGCGAGTCCTTTCTAGCTGTAAACACATATTAAGACAGTTAGAAATAATACTTTGTAAAGAGCAGGGGAAGAAAAACAGTTAGAAAAAAACTGTTAGAAAAACAGAAGAAAAACCTGCGGCAGAGACCGAACGCTTTGCCCGTGGACGGCCAAGCCAGAGCTGTGGGCAGAGAAGCCGCCCCTCTCCCCGCCCGGCCCCGGCCCCGCGCCCCGGGACGCCGCTCTCCGGACCCTCCTCGCCTCCGCTTTGTCCCTCCCGCCGCCCACCCAGCCCGGCC